>CABHPH010134063.1:0-14067 GCA_902168325.1 Peromyscus nudipes | reverse complement strand
CAGGGGATGACGTTGGGTGACAGGGGTGGCGGTGGGTGACAGGGGATGACGTTGGGTGACAGGGGTGGCGGTGGGTGACAGGGGTGACGGTGGGTGACAGGGATGGCGGTGGGTGACAGGGGATGACGTTGGGTGACAGGGATGGCGGTGGGTGCCAGGGATGGCGGTGGGTGGCAGGGATGGCGGTGGGTGACAGGGATGGCGGTGGGTGACAGGAGCTGATATAAGGGAAAGAGGTCAACGAAAGGGACAGGTGTAGAGACACAGGTGACAGACAGGGGCTGCTGTGGCTGGCACAGTGGTGAGGAGGGCCAGGTGGGTCATGGTTACTCTAGCAACAGAATCAGAAGGGCTTTTGATGAGACCCTGAGGTAAAAGGGAAAGAGGAGTGGGTGCATGCCTCTGTGTACACACGTGTGTTATCACGTGCCTGGGCGTGTCTGGGCGTACAGACACAGCGGACTACTGCACATAGGCAAATTCATGCATGTAGACAGACAGACATGTATTAACTTTTCTGTGCAGCCTGAATCCATGGGGGTGTCACTCTAATTTTGCTCATAAATCCTATGTGTGAGTGTACATGTTCACATGCACACATGTTGCTTGAAGCATACATCCAGGGCTGGCAAGATGGCTCAGCAGATAAGGCATTTGCCACTCAGCCTGACACCCTAAGTTCGATTTCCCAGGACCAATATGGTAGAATAAGAAAACTGACTACACCAAATGTCCACAGGACCTGACCTCCAGCCTCTACATGTGCATCACAGCACATATGCACATGTATGTGCATGCATGCACGCACACACAAACAAAATAAACAAAATGTGAAGTCATATGTCCAGGGTGTGTAGTCTATGTAGAGAGGCAGGGAGGAGGGAGACCCATCTTCCATGGACCCTAGAACCTTGTTCATGTTTTCTAGGTAGGAAAAACCCAAGCCAGCTTCTGGGGTCTTCTCTGTTAGGTTCAGTCAAACACCAAGTAGTGGGGGGGGTGGTATTTTGAACGTAATTGACCCCCATAATCTCATAGGGAGTGGCACTATTAGGAGGTGTGGCTTTGTTGGAGTGGGCATGGCCTTGTTGGAGGAAGTGTGTCACTGTGGGGGTGGGTTTCGGGGTTCCTATGTCCAGGGTACCACCCAGTGTGTCAGTCGACTTCCTGTGGCCTGCACATCAAGATGTAGCCAGCACCACATCTGCCTGCACACTGCCGTGCTCCCCACCATGATAACGGACTGAACCTCTGAACTGTAAGCCACCACAGTGAAATGTTTTCCCTATAAGAGTTGCCGTGGTCATGGTGTCTCATCACAGCAATAGAAACCGTAACTAAGACAGGTGGTGAGTGAAGAGAGTGGGTTCGGGTCGGGCTCACCTCCCCAGGCCGGATCTTGATGTAGAAGTTACTCCTCTTATAGGAGATCTTGAGGATCTTGGGCCAGGCAAAACGGTTGATTCTCAGGCGATCCCGGTAGATGAGCAGGCCGTTGGCACAGACACCCAGCATGATATCGATTCCCTCAGAGTCCTGCACAAGGAGAGAGCACGGGATGGCAGTCTGAGCCAGGCAGGGGCAGCCTGCTACCACCCTGTTCCTCCTGTAATGGGCTCCGGGGGCAGGCTGGAGTTCTCGACTAATATTCCCCACAGTCATCTGGACATTCTCTCTTACTTAGTCATGGATCCACCACCCACTCCTTCAGTCACTTGCTCTGTCAATCATTCAGTCACTCGACAAACATTTAGTGGCTGTGTGCCGCACGCTACTGTGACAGAAATAAGCTAAGGCCTCGGTCTGTCTCTCACATGCACCCAATCTAGTGGTGGTACAAACTACTAGATTTGAGAGGAAACTGAATCTAAGGGGGAGATGATAAAGGTCTGAGAGAATAAAAGGTTATTCACTTTAAGAGAGGAGAACCCCAAAGGTTCCAAGCTGGAGACAAAACAATCCAGACACTAGCTCTGGAGGGGTCATAGTTTCCCAGAAAGCACCTAAGGTGAGGTCTTGCTGGGACTCAGTGGTACCTTAGCGTGGTGCAGATCAACCCCATACATGGACAGCTTCTTGGCATTCTCCAGGAAGTGGATCTCCGCCTCTCCCGGGGTCATGCCCCTGAGGAAAGAAAGGATGATTGTGGGACGTGGCAAAGGCCAGGCTGAGTCCAACTGGCTGCACCACCGGAACTGGCCATCCCAGAAAAGTAGGTGGCTGAGCCTTGCCCAAGGCCCTCTCCTGTGCCTTCAAGACAGGACTGAGCGTTCCTCTACTTCAGTCCACCAAGCCCGTCTTCTGCCACACTCAGGTCCAGTCTTGTTTCATCCAGAAGCAGACAAGGGCTAGACTGGGAGTTAGGATTTTTGTCTTAGTTCCCACCAAAGTAAGTACGAAGTTCATACATCCTGCTTCTCGTGGCTGGGAAGACCACTAAGGAAGAAGTGTTCATTAGACTCACCCAGGGGCTCCTCACACCACCCTCAGAAGTCGGCAGTTTCCAGTGCCACTTAATCTCCCTTAAGTACAGGCACTCAGGCTCCTTTCTTTTGAGTTGTGTTGGGAATCAAGCTCCATCTTTGCTCAGGCTGCAGTTGACACTCACAGCAAGCATCATCAGAGACTATGGTGCTGCTTACTGTCTGACCTAGACGCAGCCTTTCAGTCTGTCCACTCCGTAGGGCAGGTGCTACTCTCAGATGAGGCAGCCAGTGCCGGGGGAGATTCGTGAGTTTGCTGAAGAGCACACCGCTTCTAAGTAACAGCAGTGTCCAGACTTAACTCTAGGCAATGTGACTCCAGACTCGGTGTTCAAAAGCAAGTCTGTCTCTTGCATTCTCTGGCCTCCATTCCCTCTGCCCTGACCGCCTTGGAGATTCTGTGTGGAATTCACGGATGCCAGATGTCACTATGCTTTAAATTCAAAGAGTTATGATGACCACCGCTGGCATTGATCAAGTACATATTGATCTGTCCTTCCATGAATTACTATCCCTCTTACAAATCTCCAGGCCACCTTGCTATCTAGGACAGGCAAGAACAGCAGACAGCAGGCGTCACCCTCATCCTATGTCTGGTGGCCATGACTGCTTGTCTCCTACTCAGCAGGACTCCATGGCAGTCAGTGGGAAGCCAGCAATGTTGGTGTGCAAATCCCTGAGAGCATTTATTTGCCATCTTTGGCCCAGCACCCATCGCACCTAGCAGGTTTGTCCCCATATATGAACTCATCACATCTGGCCATGATCCTCCTCTCCAGATGTAGCCCACAGCACACAACCCTCCCCACTCCCTCCACGCATAGGGATGAGATAATGTCATCAGAGTCCCTCCCACGGGTGCAGCACTGTACTCTTTAGAATGTATTTTCACATCAGGTTCCCATAACAACCTTGAGTGTGGACCAAAGCACCTCCGGCTTAAAAGGACCCTACAGATCATTTTGATTCAGGGGTAGGTAGTGTTCTCTGCAGAGCAGGCACTGAGAAATGGCAGTGGACTGTATTCCCATTGTTGCAATTACTTAGGGGTGTTATGGGCATTTGATGTGTGCAGCCCAAGGAAGTGTAAGATCCTGCTTGATGAATTCTGCTGTCTCAAATACCAGCAGCTAAACAACATTCGTCATCTCAGCCTGTGTATTTATAGGTGAAAATGGGGTTTACAGAGGTTTAGTAGCTAGCCCACAATCACACATCTGGCCAATTATCTTCTAACTCCAGCACAAAGTATTCAATCAACAACTCAACAAATATGCAATCAACAACTCAACAAAGTATGCAATCAACAACACAAATGCCCCGATTGACGGATAGCGACACTCAGCCCACACGTGACGTGGCTTTAATATTTGCTGTGTGGGCTCCTTAATAACCCCATGGGGCATGCTGACCAGCACCATACTGAATAGCTGACCACGCCAAAGCACAGCTAAGTAAATGACCTGTCAACATTCCCTGGTTAGAAAGAGGCACAGTCAGGCTTGGCATTGGCATTTAAACTTCAGATTTTTTGCCCAAACCTCTGCATCAGTTCACTTCCCCAGAGGCATGCCACCATTATTATAACTGAGAAACAAAAACTGATCCCCAGAGGCTCGGGACAGGGAATTTTACCCCCACAGGAACTTGAGATCTAAGTCACCTGCAGCCATACAGACAGTCCCAGTTATTCCCACCTCGTGGAAATGACCTGTTCCCAGGCACCTCGTGTTAGGAGCAGTGCCAAGTGGCATACGTAAAACACAGCATTCACCCTGAGAGGGGGGCTGCAGGCAGTGGGCTGCCAGGCACCCACCTGTATGTCTTGTGCAGCTCCATGATCCTCTCCTCCAGCTCCCGGGTCTGGTTTGGGGCAAAGCGGAGCTCACTGACATAGTTGCCCATGTGCTCCTCCGCATCATAGTCTCCCAGCTCAGCCTGCACAGCATAGGAGCCCAGCAGGGCATGCGTGACGAAGGAGCAGGGCAGCCGGCCTGTGATGATGTCTGCCCTGAGCTGCAGGCACAGGTAATACCTGGAGACAGGGAAAGAGGTGGGCATGGGTCTACACTTCCCGGTGGCCCAGACCCCAACAGCTGGGCTGCCGGAACCAATCAAAATCAGCTCTGGAAAATGGTGCCCACAGACACTGGCATTCATTGCTAATGAGCGGTGTGTCCCACGAACAGGTTTTGATATATGCCGTGTGACTTCCAGCATTTTTGTTCATTTCTGAATTTGAGGAATTTTTTTTCTATTTTAAGAGAATTTCTGAGATTTGTAATTCATTTCCAAGCTTAACAGGACTACTACTGGTTTGGCCCTTGGGGGAGAAAATGACTTGTAGTTTTGTTTATTCATTTTTGTTGATTGGTTTGTTTTGTGTATGTGTGCATGTATGTGTGTAAGATGTGTGTGAAAGAAGACACATACTATGGTTTGCTTGTGGAAATCAGATAACAAGTTTTTGCTTTTGCTTTTTGGTTTGGTTTGGTTTTTCGAGACAGAGTTTTTCTGTGTAACAGCCCTAGCTGTCCTGGAACTCTCTCTGTAGACCAGGCTGGCCTTGAACTCACAGATGTTCACCTGCCTCTGCTTCCCGAGTGCTGAGATTAAAGGCATGCACCACTACTGCCTGGCCAGAGAAGAATTTTTAGAGTTATTTATTTTATTGTATGTGAATGAGTGTTCTGCCTGCGTGTATGTATGTGCACAATGTGTGTGCCTGGTGTCCACTGGGATCTGAAGAGGATGTCAGATCCCTTGACACCGGAGTTATGAATGGTCATGAGCCACCATGTGGGTATTGGGAACTGAACCTGGGTTCTCTGCAAGAGCAACAAGTGCTCTTAGCTGCTGAGCATCTCTCCAGCCACAGAGGTCAATCTTGATTGTTGATCCTTGCCTACCACCCTGTTGGAGGCAGGGTCTTTTTGTTGTTTGCTGCTGTGTATACCAACATAGCTGGCCCTGGAGCTTCTGAGGGTTCTCCTGTCTTGACTTCCTCAGCACAGGAACACTGGGATTACACACACATTACCACATCTGTCTTTCTACATGGGTGCTGTGGATTATTCCTTTACACCATGTGAAGATGTGTCATCTGGATTGGTTTAATAAAAAGCTGAATGGCCAATAGACAGGCAAAATTTTCAGGGCAGAGAGGACACTGGGAAAAAGAAGGCAGAGATGTGGGAAGTCGCCAACCAGAAGGAGAGGAAGCAGCATGGGCAGTACAGAGTAAAGATAATAAAGCCACAAGACAAAAAGTACATTGATAAAAATGGGTTAAGTTGTAAGAGCTAGTTAGTAACAAGCCTCAGCTACTGGCCAAGCTTTTATAATTAATAATAAGTCTCCATGTCATTATTGGGGAGCCAGGAGTCCTGAAAGTCTGACTACACATGGGTTCTAGGAATCCAAACTCAGCTCCATACCTGTGTGCAAGCACTTTACCCACTGAACTGCCTCCCTAGCCCAATTAGTTGGTTTTGAGCCAGAGTCTCACTATGTAACCCAGGCTGGCCTGGAACTCATTATATATCCCAGGCTGTTATTGTATATGAACCCTCCTGCCTCAACCTTCCAAGTGCTGGGATTATAGGCATGCACCACTATGTGTGGCTATCATGTAGTTTTAATTATGAAATCTAATCTGTTCTGGGTTTTCTTTTTCACAGGGTACCACTGCATAACCCAAAGTAATCCTCCCACCTCAACCTCCCAAGTGATGGGATTGATAGGCATGTACTACCACACCTAATATACAGTGCTGGGGATGGAAGCCAGGGCTCCCTACATGCCAGGCAAGCACTCTACCAACTGAGCTGCATCCCCCACCCTGCAAGTTAATATATTCTCAGATGAAAGAAAGAAAGAAAGAAAGAAAGAAAGAAAGAAAGAAAGAAAGAAAGAAAGAAAGAAGGGAGGGAGGGAGGGAGGGAGGGAGGGAGGGAGGGAGGGAGGGAGGGAGGAAGAAACTTTAGAGGTGTCTCTGAGTTTCCTCTTGATGGCTCCTCTCCCAGCTCCCTCTCCAAGGCCACCAGTTATTTGCACGGTATTCCAGACATTCCTCCCCCACAAACACACAGAAATGCATATGGTTTTAATTTATGGGGGTTTTAATAAGCAAATAATATCAAATGCTACCTCTGATTCTAGAGCTCTCTTTGTCATACCCAGTGACATAAGAAATGTCTCCACAGTAGTGTAGCTTGATCTGCTTAAGGGGCCCCCTGGCAGTAAGATCAGGATCCATCCCTGGTGCATGAGCTGGCTTTTTGGAGCCCACTACCTATGGTGGGACAACTTGCACAGCCTTGAGGCAGGGGGAGGGACTTGGACCGGCCTCTACTGAATGTACCAGGCTCTGCTGAGCCCCCATGGGAGGCCTTACCTTCTTGTAGGAGGGGATGGGGGATGGGTTGAGGGAGGAAGACTGGAGGGGCGGGAGGAGGGAAGAGGAGGATCTGTGATTGGCATGTAAAATGAATAAAAAAATTTCTTAAAAAAAGAAAAGAAAAGGAAAGAAAAGAAAAGAAAAGAAAAGAACAGAAAAGAAAAGAAAAACACCTCGATGTCGGCACAACTCTCCACACACACTTTAACCTCTGTACTGTATCCCACAGCCCAGAGAGACAGACCTGCCTATTCGAGCTCTCCCCAAACAGTTTTTCTACAGTGATTCATTGTGTATGTGAGTGTGTATGTGTGTGTGCGCGCGTGTGTGTGTGTGTGTGCGTGTGCGTGTGTGTGTAAGGAGGAAAGAAAGCATGTGCAGGTTACAGAGTGTGCAGAGGTCAGAGGACAACTTTGGGAGGAGACTTGGGTCCTGGGGATCAAACTCAGGTCATCAGGCTTGGTGGCAAGTACCTTTACCCACTGAACCATCTTGCTGGCCCTCTCCCCAAATTTTCTTCTGCCTCCAGCCATAAGTGAATTGTTTCAAAACCAAATTGGTATAAAGAAGCATTTCCAGCCACCAGGCTGTGACTTTTTGCAGCTCACATTCACAGTTGGATAGTTTTACCATTTAAGTCATTTGGACCACTTCTGCAGTCACTGGTCACTGACGCAAGGCACAGGCCGCTTCACTGTCAGCCAGGGCTGTCTCCTTGTCCTTTTCTGTCACGTTCTGCCAATGTTTTGGCAAACTAACTGCCCAAGTCTCTTCCTTCAAAGTGACTTCGACTTAGAATTGTTAGTGCTCTGTGACATTATTTCAAAGTCAGAGCCAAAGCCCTGGCGATGGTCACGTGCAGTATCAGCGTGTGCTCAGGTTCACGCATCACCGGAGTCCAGCATGGGTCTGCGACATTTTGTTCAAGAGTCTAAAAATTCAAAAATCATTGCCAGAACTCTAGCCAATCCTTCATCTCAATCAATTTGTCATTCTGACCAGGTTATTTTGGGACTCACTATTTTTGACTGAATCAGCTGCTCCTACAACCCTACCTTCTGGAACCATCTGTGCTGGGCAGGGCTAACCTTCCTCCTGGCGTCCCTGGAAGCCCATTACCCAGGGTCTGGCACAGAGAGGACACACTCCGGTGGTTATGCTGGCCTAAAGCTCTGGATTGGGATATGGCTGCTGTCACCTTGGCCCCAAGCAGACCTCAGGGCTCAGAGTGGGACTAATGAAGCCAAAGCCTGGGACCTGCTCTATTCTAGAACGTCTGTCGTCTCTCCCAAGGCCAGAGGCAGCATCTTGAACTTGGTATATTACTTAGTCAGTGGGTATCAGGCATTAAAAATGGACCTAATATACAGGCCTGGTTGTACAGGCCTGTAACTTCAGATTGAGGAGGCTGGGGCAGGAGGGTCAGAAGTTCAAAGCCAGCCCAGGAAACTTAGTGAGACTCTCTCAAAATTTCTTAAAAAGTGGCACTGGGAAGATGGCTCAGTGGTTAAGAGTACACACTGCTCTTCCAAAAGACCTGGGTTCTGTTCCCATAGCCCATGTAGGGTGGTTCACAACTGCCTGAAATGCTAGCTCCAAGAGACCTGAAACCCACTTCTGGCCTCTGCAGGCACCTATACACTTGGCATACCCTCACACAGACATGTACACATAAATAAAAATAAATATTAAAAATGTTTAAATAAAAAGAGGGCTGGAGATACAGCTCATGTAGAGTGTTTGCCTATCATGCACAAGGTCCTAGGCTGAAGCCCCAGTACCCCAAGAGAGAAAAGTGGGAGAGAGCAAGGACAGTTTAGCAGTCCCATCCTCTGCAGAACTCCAAGCCCATGTCTCACTTTGGGTGTAAGTCTCATGACGTGAATGGTGCTGGAGCAGAATGTCATGTAATGAGGCCCTGTCTTGACAGGACTGGAAGAGAGAGGCTTCTCCTTGCTCTGCTTTCCAGAAGCAGAATGAGCCCATGCAAGCTCCTACCCTGAAGGATGCTCTGTCTCCACTGCCAATCTCAGGCCATCTGAACCTACATGGTCCATGTTCACCCCGGCGGCCCAGGCGGCCTCCACGGGGCCCACATGCCTCCTTTCACCTCTACACGCCAGACTTGCACAGAGGACCAAACTCCCCCCCACAAGCCTCTCTTCCCTCCTTCTCAACACCACAAACTGGTGTTCCCTGCAGAACATCAGACCATGTCTGCCAGGTCGTCTGACCCACAGAAGGTCCCCTCTGGGATTAGAAAAAGCTTGTATTTACCGTCAAGATTTAAAATGTGTGGATTTTAAACACAAATATCTAAATATCTAACTTTACTCAACTTTCAGGCCCAATTTCCACAGGCCAGTGATTTCCCAGAGCCTGACAGAAATCATTTTAATTATTAAAAATATATTAGCAGTGGGGGGGGGGTAATGATGCTAGGACATGTATATAGAGGTCAGGGGACAACTTTGTGGAACTGGTTTCTCCTTCCTTCTTCTTATCGTTATTTATTTTATTTTATTTATTTATTTTATTTTTTATTTTATTTTATTTTTTTGGTTTTTCAAGACAGGGTTTCTCTGTGTAGTTTTGTGCCTGTCCTGGATATCACTCTGTAGACCAGGCTGGCCTCAAACTCACAGAGATCCACCTGGTTCTGCCTCCCGAGTGCTGGGGTTAAAGGCGTGCACCACCATCGCCCGGCTCTCCTTCTTCTTTACATGGGTTCCAGGGATTGAACTCAAGGTGCCAGGCTTGTGTAGCAAGAGCCTTTACCTGATAAACCATGTTGCCAGACTACCACAACCATTTTAGATACATCTGTCTTTTTAAATGCACAATGGACCCAGGGACCCCTCTGACATCTCCTCTGGGGTTAAAGTCAGTGCATTTGGGTCCTGAGATGGTCTGTCTGGGAGAGGCATCTGCATTTGCTACTCCCACCATAGAGAGCCTTCATCTCCCAGGGCCAGTGTGCCTGGCTCCACTCACAGTTCCACAGAACCAGCCCATCTCTCCCTCTCTTCACAGTCCTCACCTAGTGATGTCTTCTGTCAGCTGGGCCGGGTCAGGAGGGTAGAACTTGACTGTGAAGGCAAAATTCCAGGGGCTGCCTAAGAGGAAAAGGCAGGAAAGGTCAGAGAGGCTGCGTCATCCCAGTGGCCGTCCCAGATGCACTAGCCTGGGAGCAATCGTCCATAGATTTCCCTCTAGGACAATCCAATCCTAGATCATCATTCCCATTTGATGGATAAGGAAACTGAAGCCCAGGCTAACAGACTTGTGATTAGGCCAGCGAGGTGGCTCAGGGGGTAAAAGCACCTGCCATGAAAGCTTGATGAATTGAGTTAAATCCCTGGAACCCACAGTGCAAGGAGAAACTCCTGAGAATCGTTTTCTGACCCCCCAGATGTGTGCTGTGGTACGCACCCCCACCCCCGCTCCTCTCACACACATACACACAAATAATAAATACATTTCTCGAGAGAGTTGTGAGCTAACAATGGGAAAGACAATAAAAAGAAAGAAAAGCAACCGTGCACGCCACACGTATGCACTGAATTTCTTCACTAAATGATGATTTTGAGGCCACTGAGGCAGGCAGAGTGCGGCGGTGACACGTGGCGGCTGAAGCACAGTTGTAATAAAGATCAGAAACTGAGCTATTACCCGCCAAAGAGTTAGTGAAAACAAGATCTTAATCAAGAGCTTGGAACAGGGACGCCTTCAATCCCAACACCCGGAGAAGGAGCCATCTCCGTGAGACGGAACCAGAACGGATCTGAACACTCTGAGGCCAACCCAGGGCCCAGCTGCTGATCCTGCGAAACCCAACAACTTGGAGGTGCTGGTGAGACTACCCCGCTCAGCCGAAATCCATCCGGGAGAGGATTCAGAATCCTACAGTTTGAAGTCTGAGGAAGCAAGATCAGCTGAGGAGTCGACGAATGAGCAAAACGTGACCCGAGAACACAGAAGAAGGCAGGCACCACCCAACCACCGAACCAGATCACCAGAATCGTAAGTATACACCTCACCGACTGAGAACAGCGGTGGTCACCTTGCTCTGGGAACCAGATATTTAGTTTCTCATCTCCTGGTGCTTGAAGTTTCTCATTTCTGGGGCTTGGAGGTGTAAGCCTGAAGGGTTAGGGTCTTACACCATCTGCACTGAGCAGAGAAAGAGATGAGTAGACTCCAGCAGAAAAATACAGGCAACAGCATAAAGACCTATATGACAACACCAGAACCTACCGACTCCACAATTGCAAGTCCTGAACATACCAAGGCAGAAGAAACAGAAGAAATCAATCCTAAAAATGACTTTAAGAAGACGATAGAGGCCCTTAAAGAAGAAATAAAAAATACCCTTAAAGAGGAAATAAAAAATTCCCTTAAAGAGGAAATAAAAAATTCCCTTAAAGAGGAAATGAAAAACTCCATTAAAGAGGAAATAAAAAATTCTCTTAAAGAGGAAATGAAAAGCTCCATTAAAGAGGAAATGAAAAATTCCCTTAAAGAGGAAATGAAAAACTCCCTTAAAGAGGAAATAAAAAACTCTCTTAAAGAGGAAATGAAAAACTCCATTAAAGAGGAAATAAAAAATTCCCTTAAAGAAATGGAAGAAAAAACAAACAAAAAATTGGAAGAAAGCAAAGAAAGCCAAGAAAAAATAACTAAACAGATGAAAGAAACATTCCAAGATCTGAAAAAAGAAATTGAGACAACAAAGAAAACACAAGCTGAGGGAATGCTGGAAATAGAAATCCTGACTAAACGAACAGGAACTACAGAAACAAGCATAACCAACCGAATACAAGAGATGGAACAGAGAATCTCTGACACTGAAGACACAATAGAGAAAATAGATTCGTCAGTCAAAGAAAACACTAAAGACAAAAAAGTCGTAACACAAAACGTCCAAGAAATCTGGGACACCATGAAAAGACCAAACCTAAGAATAATAGGGATAGAAGAAGGAGAAGAATACCAACTCAAAGGCACAGAAAATATATTCAACAAAATCATAGAAGAAAACTTTCCTAACCTAAAGAAAGAAATACCTATGAAGATACAAGAAGCTTTCAGAACACCAAATAGGCTGGATCCAAAAAGAAAGTCCTCTCGCCACATAATAATCAAAACATTAAACATACAGATCAAAGAAAAAATATTAAGAGCTGCAAAGGAGAAAGACCAAGTAACATATAAAGGCAAGCCCATCAGAATAACACCAGACCTCTCAATAGAGACTATGAAAGCTAGAAGGTCCTGGACAAATGTTATGCAGACACTAAGAGACCACGGATGCCAACCCAGACTATTATACCCAGCAAAACTCTCAATCACCATAGGCGGAGTAAACAAAATATTCCATGATAAAACCAGATTTAATCAATACCTATCCACAAACCCAGCCCTACAGAAAGCACTAGAAGGAAAAATCCAACCCAAAGAAGCTAAACACACCCATGAAAACTCAGGCAATAGTTAAACCCACACCAACAAACACCAAAGAAGGACAACATAACATGACCACAAAAAATAACAGTAAATAACAATCACTGGTCATTAATATCCATCAATATCAATGGTCTCAACTCACCTATAAAAAGACACAGACTAACAGAATGGATAAGAAAACACGATCCATCCATCTGCTGCATACAAGAAACACACCTTAACTTCAAAGACAGACACTACCTCAGAGTAAAGGGCTGGGAAAAGGCTTTCCAAGCAAATGGACCTAAGAAACAAGCTGGTGTAGCAATCCTAATATATAATAAAATAGACTTCAAACTAAAAGCAATCGAAAGAGATCAGGACGGACATTACATATTTATCACAGGAAAAATCCACCAAGATGAAGTCTCAGTTCTGAACATTTATGCCCCAAATACAAAGGCACCCACATTCATAAAAGAAACATTACTAAAGCTTAAAATGCACATCAAACCCCACACATTAGTAGTGGGAGATTTCAACACACCACTCTCACCAAAAGACAGATCTACCAGACTGAAACTTAACAAAGAAATAAAAGACCTAACAGATGTTATGACTCAAATGGACTTAATAGATATCTACAGAACATTCCACCCTAACACAAAATAATATACCGTCTTCTCAGCACCCCATGGAACCTTCTCAAAAATTGACCACATGCTTGGCCACAAAACAAATCTCAACAGATACAAAAAAATTGGAATAACCTCCTGTATCTTATCGGACCACCAAGCCTTAAAGTTAGACTTCAACAACAACAAAAATTATAGAAAGCCTACAAATTCATGGAAACTGAATAATGCCCACCTGAAACATCAATGGGTCAAGGAAGAAATAAAGAAAGAAATTAAAGGTTTCCTAGAATTCAATGAAAATGAAAGTACAACATACCCAAACCTATGGGACACTATGAAAGCAGTGCTAAGAGGAAAATTCATAGCTGTAAATGCACACATAAAGAAGATGGAGCAATCCCATATCAATGAATTAACACCACAACTGAAAGCTTTAGAACAAAAAGAAACAAACTCACCCAGGAGAAATAGACGCCAGGAAATAATCAAATTGAGGGCTGAAATCAACGAAATAGAAAACAAGAGAACAATACAAAAAATCAATGAAACAAAGAGTTGGTTCTTTGAAAAAATCAACAAGATAGACAAACCCCTAGCCAAACTAACCAAAAGGCAAAGAGAGAGCACCCAAATTAACAAAATCAGAAATGAAAAGGGAGACATAACAACAGACAACGAGGAAATCCAGAGAATCATCAGATCATACTTCAAAAACCTGTACTCCACAAAAATGGAAAACCAGGAAGAAATGGACAATTTTCTGGATAAATACCTCATACCAAAGTTAAATCAAGACCAGATAAACCATTTAAATAGACCAATAACCCCTAAAGAAATAGAAACAGTCATCAAAAGTCTCCCAACCAAAAAAAGACCAGGACCAGATGGTTTCAGTGCAGAATTCTACCAGACTTTCAAAGAAGAACTAATACCAATACTCTTCAAATTGTTCCACACAATAGAAACAGAATTACCCTGATACCCAAGCCACACAAAGATGCAACAAAGAAAGAGAACTACAGACCAATCTCCCTCATGAACATTGATGCAAAAATACTCAACAAAATATTGGCAAACCGAATCCAAGAATACATCAAAAAAA
>CABHPH010134062.1:0-24274 GCA_902168325.1 Peromyscus nudipes | reverse complement strand
TGTGTATGTGTGTGTGTGTATACAATGGCATGTTCCATGGCATGCATGTAGAGTTCAAAGGACAACTTCGTGGAGTTGATTTTCTCTTTCCTTCTTTACACTATGCAGAGATCAAACCTAGGTGGCCAGATATGTGTGACAGACCCTTTACCTAAAGAACCACTGTACTAGCTCCATAATTTCTTAATGGTTTAAGACAGTATTCAGCTTTGTAGCACTGACTAATCTTAAACTCAAAAGACTCTTGCTCTAGTGTCCCAGTGATGGGAATATCCACCTAGGCAAATGAAAATTTTTCAGCAAAACCTTTTCTGTTTATTTAATTGTTTGTGAGACAGGGTCTTACTGTGTGACTCAAGCTCACCTCCTAGGTGGTAGGATTACAGGCATGAGTCATCATGATTTGTTTAAAGTAAGAGCTATGCACTAGTGCTAACAAATTGTTTCAGTCAGTTCATGTTCAACTTTATGGAGATGAGGATTAGGGGATTCAGAAATGGTCTTGTCTCTGCTCCAGTTTCCACAACTCTAATTATTTTCTACTTGGCTTTACTAGTGCCTATATATAATCTTACTAACACTGCAGTTTAAAATGTAGAATTAAGAATAAAGTAGCTAATTCTCATGAGCCTCTACTTTTCTGTACTCTTCCCAACTCATTTCTGTTATTGGCCCCACGTTTTGAAACCTGTTTACAGAACATATTTTTATAAGGTTTTTTATTTTTTGTAAGTACAGAATTTTATGACTCCTCAAATTTATTTGGCCAAATTATTGTTGTTGGATGTACCAGTTGAATTGTTTTCAGTTTGTTGCTATTGCAAGTGATAATGGAAAGAATAAAGTGTAGCTCTGCCACTATGGTCTCTATTATAGGAACCATAATCCCACATAAGCTCTCCCCTTTATAAATTGCTTTGGTCATAGTGTTTATCATGGCAACAATAAGTAACTAATGCAGAAGTTGGTATCAGATAGCCATTGTTGCTGTGAAGAAGCTGCCTGCACTGTTTTTTTTGAGAAACATGGAAGATGTTGGAAATTCAGGGAGAAATGCTATGAGCAGAGATTAATGGGATGTTCTAATAGGAGCTTCTAAGAGAGTAGTGTTTAGACTAGTTTGAATGGTGGAGGCATCATTCATGAAGCTTCAGAGGTGGAAAAGTCCTCTATTAGGAACTGTGGTAGAAGCCATATGTGTGATATTTTGACAAAGAATCTACTTGCCTTTTGTCTCTGTCCTAAGAACTTGCTTGTGGTAAAATGAGAAAGTAATGGATCCATAAGGGCATGTGAGGTCAGATGACAACTTGCAGTCTTCAGTTCTCTCCTTTCATTGTGTGGATTGAACTTTGTCGATTAGGCTTGTTAAGACTTGCTTTGTGTAGTCATATGATTCATTTAAAGAAAGTTCAGTGAGTTGCTAAGGAGAATGTGCATTCTGGAATATTTGGAATAAATGTTTTATAGATCCATTTGAGCCATTTAACTGCACTATTTATCGATTGATTTTTTTTGTTGTTGTTGAGATGACCTATTGATGAGTGTGATATTGATGTCATTCACTACTATTGTCCTGTGATTAATCTTTGTCTTTACATCGTTGTCATTTGTTGTATGAACTTGGGTCACTTTTGTGGTTAGTGTATATATGTATAGAATTGTAATATCCTTTTGAGGTGTTGTTCCTTTAGTCAGGACAAAGTAGCTTTAATGCTTCTTAATAATTTTGGTTTGAAATCTATCTCATCAGATGTTACAATAGTAACACTGGTTTGATTTTTAGTTAATTCCGTTTCTTGGAGTTTCTTTTTTTTCATACTTTCTCCTAAGATTTCATGTGTCTTTGATGGTGAAGAGTGTTTCATGTCAACAATAAATAGATGGATTTTATTTTTTAAATCATCCTTTCAATCATGGTTTTTTGAATGGGTGGGTTAAGTCCACTAATATTAGAGGTCTTTTTGGAAGTTGTTTATTAATTCCTATCAATATTTAGTATTTTTCTGTTCTTGATTTGCTGAAATACTATTCTAATATTTTTTTTCGTAGCCTCATGGATTTAATTTTCTTTTTCTTCAGTCTGAATAATTCCTCCAAGTAATTTTTGTAGAGCTAACTCTGTTGTCATGAATTCATTTACCCAGTTTTTATAGTGATAGGTTTTTCTTTTTCCTTCATTCATGGCAATGTTTTTATTTTGATCCCTTTTCCTCCTCCTCTTACTTTTCCAAATATAGTAGTCTGGATTTGCAGGTGTTGTTATTCTGAATTTTTAATATTGCATTCCAAGTCCTCCTTACTTTCAAAGTTTCTATTGAGAAATCTGCTGCTATTCTAATAGGTTACCTTTATATAGAACTTCATATTTCTGTCTTGTAGGTTTCAGTATACTTTCTTAGTTCTGGTACATTTAGTGTTTGATTTAGTTACTTTTCTACTTGCTGTGAGACAATACCCAGCAAACAACTTAAGCTTGGGAGGATTTATTGCCTCTCATCCATTGTGGCAGAAAAAGCCTGACAGCAGGAATTTGAGGTATCTGCAGTTATGAAACAATTATTAATGCTGGTGCTCAGCTCACTTTCTCCTTTATATTCAGCCTAAAATTTGGAGGAACAAATGTGACTGGAGAGAGCTAAATAGGGAATAGAGTATAAACATAGTCTGGATTATTTGTTGGTTTCAGTTTCAAGTCTTGGAATTCCTTCCCATGCTTCCAGATACAAGTCATACCCCTAGGTTATACTTTACAAGGTTGGGTCACAAATGCTGGTCACATTGTGAATGATACTTTCATCTTTGGGTGGTCCTTTGGGAGAGCAAGTCACAGATACTGATCTCAGTTGCGGGGTTCTTCTCAGGTCAGGTGGAAGATGCTGGTCACAATTATAAATATTTTTTCATTTGTCAGGTTGTAAATGTAGTTCTTCCCTCTGGATGATACTTTGGGAAGTCAAGTCACAGATGGTGGCTCTGTCACTATGCTTTCCATCATAGACCAGCTTGCAGATGTTTATTTCACATCTGGAAAATGCTTTAGAAGGCCAATAGCAAATGCAAACCCTACTCTTGGGTGGTCCTTCCTGATGTTTAGTAAAACACTTGGAACTTCATGCCTCTGCAGACTCTGGCTCTGACCAGGTTTCCATCCTACTAAATCCTTGCAGTTCTAATTCAGTGCTTCTTCCTTACAAATGTAGACTGCTCTGCTAGCTAAGGTTCAGGATGTAGTCCTATGACACTTGCTCAGAGTTTTCCAAGAGTGTGGTTCACAGAGAATCAGGGGATACCAAGACACCAACTTAGCAGGGGTCCTTAAAATTATTTTTAATGTATTATTTATTTATTTATCATATGTGTATGGCTGCGCATAAGGTATATACACACTGTATCTTCTCACTGTTTGACTTTGGCTTGTGATCCTAGATTCTATAAGAAAGCAGGCTCAGCAAGCCACAGGAAGCCAGTAAGCAGCACTCCTCTATGGCCTCTGTATTATTTCCTGCCTCCAGATTCCCTCCCTGCTTGAGTTCTTATCCTGACTTCCTTCGGTGATGAACAGCGATAGGGAAGTGTGAGTCAAATAAACGCTTTCCTTCCCAAGTTGCTTCTGGTCATGGTGTTTCATCACAGTAATGGTAACCCTAAAGTAGGGCAGAAATTGGTACTGGGAGTAGAGTATTGCTGTGACAGACCTGACCATGTTGTTTTGGGATGGATTGTGGAAGGACTTTGGAATTTTGGGCTAGAAAAGATATTGAATGTTCAAAGATTGATGAGCTGCTCTGTGGGAGCTTGGAAGAAAGGACTGTTGACAGAAATGCAGAAAATGGAAACCTGGCATATGAAGTTTTAGAGGGAACTTTAAAGATTCTATTGGGATCATTAGTTGCTTTGAATTAGGATTTTGTAGTTCTGGTCATAGGGCTGTAGAGTCAACCATGATTAACAAGAGATAAGCACCACTGAAGTGAAACTTTTCTTCATTTATGAGGATAATTGATGCTGGTTAGATGGAGCCGAGAAATTAGTCCTGGTTAAAAAGAGACCAGTATCATTGAAATGAAAATTTCTGGGAAGTATTTCCTAAGAGTTAGCCACAAAAATTTTGTTCCATGCCGGGTGTTGGTGGCGCACGCCTTTAATCCCAGCACTCGGGAGGCAGAGGCAGGCGGATCTCTGTGAGTTCAAGGCCAGCCTGGGCTACCAAGTGAGCTCCAGGAAAGGCACAAAGCTACACAGAGAAACCCTGTCTTGAAAAACCAAAAAAAAAAAAAATTTGTTCCATAGATGGCCAAGCTTATACTGCACACTGGCAGCCAAACTTGGTAGTGTAAGGGTCTTCCAGTTGGTACTGGTTTTGAAGGCATGAAGGGGTCATAGAGAGTAGCTGAAGCTTAGGACTGTGGGAGGCCAGGAGTGTCCATTTTTTGAAGGTATAGTCTCAGTAGCAGTTGAAGGTCTAAAATTAAAGAAATCATGATGATAAGTTGAGGTTGGCACCATGTAGAGAGCCCAGAAGAAGATATTGACGAATGTGTAGCTTAGTTGCAGCAGAAGACTCCCAAATTTTGGAGATGTCAGTACCATGGGAATGGCACTAAGAATAGTAGCAGCCATGAAATAGAGCCTGTCTGAGCTCATAACACAAGCTGTGTGTGCTGCAGAGGGCAGAACCAGAGAAGTGACTCAAGCCTCTTGGAAGAGCTCAGAAAATTGTGAGTGAATCACAGATAATGTACATTGAGCTATTTACACAGTTGGAGTTTGTTTTTACTTTATGAGATTGTGACTGTGCCCTGTTTCTTCTCTCTTGAAGTAAGAACATATTTAACTTATTTTTGATTTTATAGGAGCTCACAGTTGAACGAGTGGATTTTTCAAAGGCTCTGGAATTTAAAAGAGACCAGATATTTTAAAGAGACTGAACTTTTAAAATATTTGAATTTTTATAGACTGTGGGATGTTTAAAGTTTGGAATATTTATAATGTGATGTTGATATTAATGTGTGATCTTGGGGATGAGTAAGAAAGGAAATATTGGGGCTTAATAGTGATGTGTTTGTGTGTCAAGTTGACAAGGATTCAATTGTGCTGGATACTTAAATGTTCAACTTGACACAAACTAGAGTCATCAAAAAGGACGAAACCTCAATTGAGGAAATGCCTCCATAAAATCTAGGTATAAAGCATTCTCTTAATTAGTGATTTATAGCGTTGTGGGACAATCTTTTTGTACACTGTGAAGTTGTGTCTCTGTCAAGGCACCTTCTGATTGGTTTAATAAAGAGCTGAATGGCCAATAACTAGGCAGAAGAAGATAGGACTTCCTGGCCGAGATAGGAATTTGGGGAAATAATCCGAGAGGCATGGAATTTTCCAGCAAGACACAGAGGAAGTCAGACGTACAGTATGAGAAGTAACAAGCCATGTGGCCGAACATTGATTAATATAAATAGGTTAATTTAAGTTACAGGAGCTAGCTGGGAACAAGCCTAAGCTAAGGCCAAGCTTCCATAATTAATAAGAAGTCTCTGTGTCATTATTTGGGAGCTGGCAGTAAAAAGAAAGTCCAACTACATTATAGGGAAGAGTCAAGCTCATATTTGGTGGGGCCAACCTTGGGCTGGTGGTTCTGGGTTCTATAAAAAGGCAAGCCGAGGAAGCCATGAAGAGCAAGCCAGTAAGCAGCACTCCTGCATGGCTATTAGCTCCTTCCTCCTGGTCCCTGCCCTGCTTGAATTCCTGTCTTGACTTATTCAATAATGAACAGTGATGTGGGAGTGTAAGCCAAATAAACCCTTTCTTCCTGTAAGTTTTTTTCAATTATGGTGGTTATTATAATAACAGGAAGCTAACTAGTACATTCAAAATTGTATCTTCTAAGCCTCTTTCTCAATGAGACTTCAATTATTTCAAATAATGTAATTCATTTTTGAATTGGTGAACTCAAGGGCATCAGGAACCCAAAGTGGCTAAAGGGAAAGTCTTGGGTTCCATTTCAATAAAATGTGCCTCTTCTTAGAAGCAATCTCCCTCTATGAAACAAAGAATTCTGGGCAATTAGAGCTTAAGGCTGCAGTAATAGAAAGACAAAATTTTGTAAGCCGGTTACTGGGGTGATGGTGAGTGGTGCCATTTCCACTGTCAACCCTTGATTACTGGGTCCCTGAATCCTGGACACAGGAGAAACAGTGTCATACATTGGATGTTTTTTTCCAAGCAGAAACAGCCTTCTGAAGAATTCTATCCCAGCTATCTAAGATACTGTTACATGGTTTTCTTTGTTGCTGTGTCTTTAAAAGGCCATTCCACTATTCAAGCAAGCTAGTAAAATGAGAACCATGTTAAGTGATAGAACTCAGACTTTCCAGATGCTGCTCCAAAGAGTCTTATAGACCCAGCCCCACCAAATTATCTGCAGTCCCCCCTCCCCATAGCTCACAGAAAGGACTGACAGGACACACCTGAATCCTTTCTCCCCTTGAACATATCATATGGAGATAAATCTCCCTCTTGGTGCACAAGAATAAGATCACCTCATGGTACAGGACTTTTTCCTCTTCTTAAATCATTAAGAATAGACACCTGGCCACTGTTGGTGAATATTATTTTATGGTGTGTTACTTTTTGATTGTCTTGCGTTTATTTAACTCTGTGAAGCTGTGTTACTGTGCCTCTCTAAAACACCTCATGGTCTAATAAAGAGCTGACTGGCCAATAGCAAGGCAGGAGAAAGGAAAGGTGGAGCTGGCAGGCAGAGAGAAAAAATAGAAAGAGAAATCTGAGAGAGAGAGATCTAGGAACAAGAGAAGAAGGAGAACATCAGGGGCCAGCCACCCAGCTACACAACCAGCAACAGAGTAAGAAAGAAAGGTGTACAGGAATAGAGAAAGGTAAAAGCCCAGAGGCAAAAGACAGATGATTTAATTTAAAGTTAAGAAAAGCTGGCAAGAAACAAGCCAAGCTGAGGCTGGGAATTCATAATTAAGAATAAGCCTCTGTATGTGATTTATTTGGGAGCTGGGTGGCAGGTCCCCCAAAAGAGCAAAAGAACAGCAAGCCACTCCAGGTAAAGGTTCTTGTCATCAAGCTTAATGACCTGAGTTCCAACCCTGGGGTCCATGTGGTGGGGGAAGAGAACCAACTCCTGCACACTCATGATAATACACACACAAGTGCATACACACACACACACACACTATATATATATATATATATATTATGGGATATATTTTCAGAAATGAAAGAAGTAGGCGACTCCCTTTGGCAGTACTAAAGCTTCTTACTCCAGAACTCCTATCCTCGACACACTTTACTGCTTGAGATTTTAATAAATCTTTTACTTTGATCCCCTGCTTCTCTTAAAGGTTTTGTTCCTGCAGTTTTTCTTCCCAGCCAGACTTCCTGATAAGAACAAGTAGCTAGGGTTTCAGTTTCTCCAAAACAATGAGTTCCCCTTTCTCTTAGGTGATTTTTGGCCAATTTCAGTTTGTGAGCATCCCCAACTCATCCCTGAATTCCATTAAAATTATCCAAGTTCAATCCCAGATGCACAAAGGAAAAGAAAAGCTCATCTTATTCGATGCGGCCAGGCAAAAATGCCTTCAGCCACACGTCTGTTTAACAATATTCTTCTTCTTTCTCCTTTACCCCTCTCTGATCTAGCAGTGAAAAATCTCTCTCCAAATGTTTGAGCTGTCTTCCTAGAAACACTCTTCCCTTTCATACTTGCTTTGGAGCCTCATATAGAAAATTCAGCATACAGTTAAAAGCTAATGATTCTCTTAGTGAAATCTTGTTGCATGCTATTTGAGATCCTTGGAATTGTTTATATTGTCATTCTGTCTGGTGGCCCCTATTAAATCTGTCCATGGTAATAGCTTTCATATAATTGTCTTTATGTTTAATTTTATGTCATGAGAAAAAAACCTAAATAACAAAATATGTTAGCACTTCATTTATAAATCTTTTAGATGTTATTAATCACTATTGTAGCATAGGTCTAAATTTAAGATGCCTGTTGTATATTGATGTGTGTTTATGGTTAAGCATGTATATATCAACATTTTATAATTTTTGACTCCTTAAGAACACTTTTTTCTAGATATTATTTTTTTGTCTTCTAAAAACACCATTTGCAAATTCCTTACTTTTGTCAAGCTAGGATAGATAAAATACTAAAAACTGTAAACTAAGTAAAAATATGATACTTAAATATTATAAAAAATACTTAAAAAATTGCTTATCCACCTTAAAGACATACAAAGACATCTTAAGGTTTATAGAGGATCCTGATGTGTTTTATTATGCCATAAATATAATTTCTCTTTTTTCGTATCTTAGAGATGATAGCTTACTTCTGTGTCTTTAGCTTAGCATAGTTTTGTCCTCAGCTAAAGGATAATTGAAAATGGAACTTAAAAAAAAGGGTTATAAGAGCTAAAACTTAAACTCCAAGGATGTAATACTGTTTGGGGTTCACTATTTTCCCAGGTAGAGACAGATATAATGGTGTCCATTGACATTTTCTTGTGGAATAACCCTCACTTTGCAGGTCAGGGCATCAATGAAGGGATTCTGCCAACTTTAGAGTATAACTGTCCCAGTTATGTGTTCTGGAACTCAGGAAATCGCCATAGGGTAAGTTTGGAGACCCAAAGGACTCACTGTGAGTTGGACCTTGTCTAAAACTTCATGACTTGATCTCTATAAACCTCTAATTTGACTAGCTAGTTTGAAATTCTCTAGAATCAATTTCAGTTCAGAGCTAGGATCTAGTAAATCTTGAAAGGTCTAGTTGTTTCCTTGTCTGTAATGTTAACCTGGTCAAAGGCCATGAACCTTTTGGGGAGATGAGGGAGAAAGATTAACAGTAAAACTTTTCTGTAGTGTATTAAGGTCCTTCCTAAAGGGGACCTGGCTCTCTTTCATTCAAGGGGTCTGAGGCTATACTTCTTTTAAATCTGGAAAATGGTTGAGGGTTCATGATTCTCTGTTGCCATGATTCAAGGTAATATTTTTTCCATTTGTTCAGGAATTATTTTGCTTTTACAGAATGAACAAGAATTTAGTCGGATTCCTATCTGATTAATTTCTGGATACAGCATGTTTAATCAGCCAGCACCATAGGTCTATCCATCAGACTGTTATGACCATTTCTTTATTTCTGCTGACCATTATAATAAATGCATTCACCTTGCCTTTGATGGTGATTCAATGCTGTCACTTGGCTCTTACTACTCAATGCTTGAATTAGACATATTGTATTTCAGTTATCCAATTGACCAACTGCAGCTTCCTTGTTAAAGTCTGGTGGATGGAGAAAATCAATAACAAAACTCTTCAGATATGCTGGTGCTCCTCTAACAAATCTGTTTCTTCTATTATTCTTCTAGACTCTCCCATTAAGACGGAATAGGTTTTGCATGGAAGATCTACTTCAGCATTGTACTTTTCCCAATGATCCTTTCATCAGTATTAATCAAAGACTATCACACATTTCCAGCTTCTTTACGGGAGACCTATCTTTTGACCTACATTCAGCCAACCAATTGAATACAATGTGAGTACATTTTTTAATTATGTGAGCTGAAACATTAAGTCCAGAATCTCTGCTCAATGGATACATATTGACAAATTTAGCCTGACTTAATTTTATGCTCTGTCTACCATTCATTCTACAATACCCTTAAACTCCATTAGCACACATATTCCCCACACCTGTATCATAAGCATGGTGTGTTAGAAACACAGATGAACACAGTTTTGTCTTTTCACATTGTCAGAATATTGTTGAATAACAGTAGAGTCATAAAGAACAGCAATTTTATGGCAATAATTTTCCAAGTACTTCAGATTCCCATAATAACAAGGTAAGGCAAACTTGTTCTAATCTTAACTTCTGATATTAACTCTCAGGCTACATATTACATCATACAAATTTGTCAGTCAGTCTATCTTTTATCTATCTAATTTGTATAAATATATCTTACAGAATGACTACAAAGGATTAGAAAAATCACAGCAGAATTCAAGAAGTTTCAAATAACCCTGTCATAGTTTCATTTCTATTGCTATGATAAAACACCATGGCCAAGACACCTTAAAAAAAAGAAAGTACTTAGTTAGGCTTAAGGTTTCAGAAGGTTAGAGTCCATAACAGTGAAGGAACAGCTGAGAGCTCACATCTTGATCTACACGAACTGGAAATGGTGCCAATCTTTTGAAAGCTCAAAGCCCACCCTTAGTGACACACCTTCTCCAACAAGCCACACCTCATAATTCTTCACAAATAGTTCCACCAACTGGGAACTAAATATTCAAACATGTAAACCTTTGGGGGTTATTCTTATTCAAACCACCAATTCCACTCCCTATCCCCCATAGGTCATGGTATGTTATAATGCAAAACATTTAGTCCAACTTCAAAAGTGTGCATAGTCTTTCACTGACTCAATACAGCTTGAAAGTCCAAAATCTCTTCTGGGACTGAAGGCAATCTCTTAATTGTAACTACTGGAAAATCAAAAAGCAAATTACATACTTCCAACATACAATGGCACAGAATATACATTACCATTTCAAAAGGGAGGAATGGGGGCCTAGGTAGCAAATATTGGATCAAAGCAAGACCAAAACTCACCAGGGCAAATTCCAAATCATTTAACTCTATGTGTGATATCAAATGTCTTAGATAGCCTTTCCTATATTCCATTCCTTCCAGATTTGTCAAGGAAAATCTTCTCTTTATTGGGATGCTTCTACTTCATTCATGTAGCTGTACTTGGAAGATATCTCATGGCTCTGGCATCTACAAATCTTGGGTTCTCCACTTCAACCCAGGCTTCATTTTCACAGCTTTACTTAAAGCCCTATCTGGACCTTAATGCAGGGGCTCTCCTGCCCTGCCACATGCCTATCCTCAGAAATTTCCTTTAACCATAGAAGAAGATTTCACAACACATTTACTTATGTATCTTTCATGACTCTAATGTCAGAACCATGTACACAACACTGCTAAGTTTGACCGCCTACTTGCTATGGAGCAGGCCACCTTGAATCACAGAAGGTGATTCCTCTGTTGTTGCTTTGTAAGACTCCAAATTTCCCTAGACCTTTCATTTCCACAAGTTAGAAGCTTTGATGGGTGGGATCTTGCCAGGAGGGTACCACTCCCTTTATTCCATTTTGGATCTAGGATCTTTTTAATAGTCTCATCTTTTTTAGGACAAGCCTTGACTCCAACATTAAATTTCCCGGTGCTCTTTTTCTCTTTAAACCATACATTTTATATTTCTTTTTGTCCCTTTTGCTCTTTTTCATTGTGTCTTAGTTATGTTTTCTGTTGTTGTGAAGAGACACCATGGCCACAGCAACTCTTATAAAGGAAAACATTTCATTGGAGTGGCTTGCTTACAGAAGTTCAGTTCATTATCATCATGGTGGGAGCATGGCGGCATCCAGGCAGACATGGTGCTGGCTACATCTTGATCAGAAGGCAACAGGAAATGGACTGTTACATTGGGTAGTATCTTGAGCATATATGAGACCTCAAAATCCACCTCCACAGTGACACACTTACTTCAGCAAGACTACACCTATTCCAACAAAGTCATACCTCTGAATAGAACCACTTCCTTTGGGGACCATTTTCTTTCAAACCACCACACATTGTAAACCTGCATAAGAGTAATTACTAATAACCACATAACCAAGTCAATATTAAGCTGTCTTGAAATCTCCATCAAGCAAATTAATCTACTGCTTCTTAATTTATCTTCATGCATATTCTTAGGACAAGGTCAAAAGCAGCCACATTCTTTGCCAAAATACCATGTGTGATCTCTAGCCCAGTTTCTAATATTGTTCCTCTCAGAAACTTCTTGATCTTGGCATCCATAGTCCACATTGCTCTCACACTACTGTCTTCCACTATCCTATTAGGATGGTCCATTAAGCTCTGCTTAGATTGCTCAATTGCTACTCTAGTCCAAAGTCCCAAAGACTTCTACATTCTTCTAAATAAACAATCAAACAAACAAACAAATGAATGAATGAACGAACAAACAAACAAGCAAAAAACAAAACACCCCCCCCCACATAGTTAGGTCTGTTATAGCAATAACCTATTCCCTGGTACCACCTTTTGTCTTGATTATTTTTCTATTACTGTGATAAACATTATTACCAAGGCAACTTATTAAGAAAAGCATTTAATTTGGCTTATGATTCCAGAGGGTTGAAGTCCATGATGGTGGGGCAAAGGAACAGCTGAGATCTCACATCTTGATCAACAGCCATGAGACAGAGAGAGAGGGCACTAGGAATGGCATGAGTCTTTTTTTTTTTTTTTTTGGTTTTTCGAGACAGGGTTTCTCTGTGTAGCTTTGCCTTTCCTGGAACTCACTTGGTAGCCCAGGCTGGCCTTGAACACACAGAGATCCGCCTGCCTCTGCCTCCCGAGTGCTGGGATTAAAGGCATGCGCCACCACCGCCTGGTGGCATGAGTCTTTTAAGACCTCAAAGCCCACCCCCTAGTGAGAAACCTCCTCCAACAATGACATACCTCCTAGTCCTTGCCAATAATTCTACCAACTAGGAACTAAGTACTCCAACATATGAGCCTATAAGGGGCATTCTCATTCAAACCACCACACAGCCTAACTAAGAAGTAGAATTGAGAAGCTGTTAAGGATTCAGTTGAGTCTGACTACAAGTCAGGGTTACTAATCCTGTTTGAGGTGTGCTGGAAACATTGCTGCGATAGACTTAAGTTGCAAGCTGAAGGATGAGACTCAAGAGTTCAGCTGCAGAAATGAGGCACATAACCATGGAGGCTGTTGTAGTAAAGCATAGGTGCAGTTCCAGGTGTAGATGAATAGACCACAATTTGAATAGGTTCCATCAAAAGAAGGATGTCTGAGAGACCATTGGATCTGCTGAGACCATTGGAAGTTCTCCACTTGTTGGCTTGATGACAGATTGGTGGATTCCATTGCCATCATAATATTAGGCATCTTCCTCCTTAGGGGACCCAGATGACAGTTTTTCATTCTTGCTACAGGGCCCAATAAGTTTTTGATCTGAGTTTTCCTGATCTGACTTTAACATGTCCATGTCTCATATGGTCCTATTTCCTTTGATAATCTTATAGGTGACACTTTTTTTTCACTTTTAGGGATGTTATTGATCAGTTTGTACCTCATGGGTAGTGCTGAGCAGACAGTGTTTTTTATGTGTCCTCCAAGGTTCAGAGTCATCCTGATCATGCATTTGTACTCAAAATAGTGGCAAAGGATGTTTAGAAAATGGAATTTCTCAGGATAAAGCACAGCCTGAAAGAGCATTGTTTCATATAATGTGAAGTAACTGAAAACATAAATTGAGTCATCTCAATATGCTGTTTGTGTGAAATAGAGAACCCCTCAGAGGTTACACTGTGCAGATTTTGTATTGGGGGCCTACTGAGACTTTGAGTCTGGTTATCTCTGGAGGCAAAAATGATTGGGTCCACAGAGGCATCTGCATTGTTTTGTGTGGTATCTCTTTTATAAAGAGTCATGCCTTTTACTACAGATGATGCAGGATTAGTTTCCTCAAGTGAAGGTTGAAAGGACAATGCTACAAGGGGCAGGTTTGGTGTTGCATGTGCCACTAAGGGTGGTATTACTGGATCGTTTTCTTATGTGTATTCTTAACCTCATTGATAAAAGAATTTAAAAACAGAATTATAAAGACACTCAATGACCAACTTATTAGAGTTTAATACAAAAACAATAGGATAGACAAGCTATAAATCTCATCAGCTGTTAGGAGGAGAAAGATAGAAAAGAGGAAAAAAGGAAAGGTGTGATTTTTTAGTTTAGACACAAGAGAGCAGGCAGGATCAGTAATGGAGGTTTCCAAGCACCTGATGAAGCAGGAAGTCTTCAGAGTGTAAGAACCAAAGCAATCCAAAGAAGAGATAGAAACTGGGGAAAAGGCATATCATTTATAAATAAAACTCAGAAAAGTGTACATAATTTGTAATGAAGATCTGTAAACAAATGCATTTAGAGAGGAGGTCTTGGGTTATCTCAGTTAATTATCCCACCAAAGGGATAATTATTCCTTTAATTTTCCTCTGACTTGTCAATGTTTCCAAAAAGTGCTTTCCTGGTAAGGTGACTGATAGGGCCAGTTGGATTGTCTTAAGATAGGGGACAATAGAGGATAGTGTTTTAGGTCATTTAGAATGTCCTGTCTCTACCCATGGTCAAAGGTAGAACAGAAAATACCTTTCTTTTGACCAGGAGAAAGTAGCTTTCCCTTGATGGGCTTAACAAAGCCCTGATATCCCTGCTCTCCTCTCTCCCATACGGTATTGTAAATCTTAAGGAGGAGAAATTTATTATGGTATCTAGTCTTAAAAACTGATGTCTCACAATGAAAATTAGAGCTGTTCTCCAATGTGCCTCATGTTGTAAAGGACCCATCCTAAATGGTATCTAGGTCTGCCAAATATTTGTTTCTACACAACAGTGGGGAAAGGTGCTTGCTCAGAGAGAACAAGTCCTTTGAAATCTTAGAGTTCAAAATTATCAGCCTTGTCAGTTTCTTTCCATACACCTATATACCAAACTACAGAGTCCCATTCTACTCCAATTAGTGCTCTTGCTTTAACTGCAGGCATACTTCATCCCTGGAACACAAGCTTATGTTGTACACTTGATGAAGGATTGTACTTGGTTTTCAGCAACTTAAGTCTTATGGATGTAGTAGAAAATACTGTCTCACAAGGCTCACTTAGCCTTTAGAGTGATTATACACATCTGGAGCCGGAAAATCGCATCTCTGAGCTCATGCTTTTCATTCATTACTTTACCTAGAGACACCAGAAGCAGCCAGCCAGCATCATTAAGTTCTTTAGTTTTCTGGAAATGTTCACAAACTTTATATGCAATTAGTACTTTCCTTGATACCAGGAGAGTCCTGAGCAACTAAATGTAGGTTTAGTGCAGTTGGAGAGCTAGCTCTACACATCACCAAGCCCATTAAAGCAATTCACTCAGCTGATCAAATCTTCATTTGTCATGAAATTATAGAACGATTCTTAGTACCAAAATCTGCATTAGTTATGCCTCTATAAAGCAGTGTATATATATTTTAAAGGGGTTACTAGATTGGCTTACATGATAGGGACTGGGTAGTTCAACAGTGACTATCAGTATCCCACTAGTTTTTCAGACCACAAAGCTGCTTCATCCCAACCTATAGGCCCACTAGAGAGATGTTGGTATCCCATATGTGAAAATAGTTTTTATTTATTTATTTTGTAATCAAAGGTGTCTAGCCCACAAAGGGCCGACACGCCACAGATCTCCCCACCCTTGCAAAATGTTCATGTAAATCTTTTACTTTTCCTAATGATGTAAAACTTCTGTTTATGCAAAGGTCCTATGCGTCCTGGAACTTGATGATCCAGAGAGGCTCATTCCTTTCATGCTTCTTTCCAAGTTCTCCAGTCAGGAGTAGAACATGAGATTGAACCTCAGCCCATGAGTAACAGCCACCTTCCCTCTTGGATTAAATACAAAAGACAGAGGCCATTTGGGCTACATGCACTGTTTAGTAGCTTAGTTTGGGTTATGGAACACCTTTTTTTTAACTAAAGAAATTGCCTTGTTCAATTACTTTTGCTTTTTTCTGGTGTTTCGTTGTGCTATGCTGAGAGTGTGCTTTTCTAACAGGTCTACATTGAAAGACCAAAGAAGCTTCGGGTTGATGTCAACAGAGGATGGCCACAGTGGTGACTTGAAACACTTACTCTAGAAGTAAAGGACTCAATTTCTTTCTCTGCCTCTTTATATCTTAGCCTACTGTTGGAAGGTGCCATATACTTTTAGGATAAGCCCTTCTCCCTCCATCTCTGAAAATGTCCTTCTTGATGCCCAGAGTTGTTTCCTAGGTGAGGCCAAATCCTGTCACATTGACAATCAAAATTAAGTCCTCCCTTCTCTGATGGGCCTTTTCTTTTCCTTTTTCATTCTTGAGATAGGTTCTTACTCTGCAGTCAAGGCTGGACTTGAACTCTATTTTTTTAAATTAATTAAAGCTATTTTTATTTGTGGAAATATATGTGTGTGTAGATAAATTTCTAAATAGTCTTATTAAATAAGAAACACAGAGCCAAATACAGAGGTAATTGCCAAAGAGATCAGAGAACTAGTGAAGAGCCATGGCAACCTTATCTTACCACCTCACCACCGTCACTTCCCCAGAGTGAGCTTCTTCCCATCTAACCTGTGTTTTTACTGCCTTTCTGTTCTGCCTTCTCATTGGCTCTAAGCCCAGCCACATGACTTCCTTGTCACTGCCTGTCTATACAGACCTCCAGGTCTCTATGGTTGGTACTGGGATTAAAGGCTTGTGTTACCATGCTTGGCTGTGTTCTTGATCACACAGAGACTCTGCCTGCCATATGATCGGATTAAGGGCATGGGCTACCACCTCCTGACTTCTGTTTATGGCTCACTGTGTGACCTCACTATATGACCTTTGATCTCCAGGCAAACTTTATTTATTAACATACAAATAAAATCACATTTCAACACAATTAAAATATCACCCCATGTGTGTATATGCATACCTGTCTATATATGCAGCGATCATAGGCTGATGTCAGGTGTTCTGCTCTGTCACTCCCTGCTCTGTTGTATTAAGATAGGATCTCTCACTGACCTTAGAGTTATACTGTCAGCCAGCAAGCTTCAGCAATATTTTTGTCTCCACATTCCACATTCCCCAGCATAGGAGTTACAGAGGTGGCCATGCCACCAAACTTGTTTACATGGATTCTGGGTATTTCAACTCATATCCTCATGCTTGTGTAGCAAGTGCTCTTTCCTACTGAGCCATCTGCCCAGATAATGACCTTGAACTCTTGATCTTCCTGCTTTAGCTTCCCAAGAACTAGGATTACAAGTGTTTGCAACTATACCTGCCTTAAGGAAGCCTCTTGCCTCTATTGCAACAGTTCCAGAGTATAATCTGATTTTACCACTCACTCCAAGTGTCCTGCTATTGTCTCTAACAGATATTGCTGTTAACACACATGAGAGCCCATTTGTAAAAGACGTCCACAAGATCCTGCACAAGTGCTGTGGAATCACTGATCAAAGACTCAAAAAAAAAAGTAAGTAATAAACAGTACAACTGCACACAGCTCTGCTGTGGATATCACTCTGTATCAATAAAGCACTGATTGGCCGGTAGCCAGACAGGAAGTATAGGCGGGACTAACAGAGAAGAGAAGAGAGGAAACAGGAAGGTGAAAGGGGAGACTGGCTGGAGCCGCCTAGAGGAGAAGAAAGATGTAAAGTACCGGTAAGCCACAAGCCACGTGGCAAAGTAGAGATTAATAGAAATGGGCTAAATATAAGAATAAGAGCTAGACAATGATAGGCCTGAGCTAATGGCCAAGCAGTTTAAATAATGTAAGCGTCTGTGTGTTTATTTTATGAATGGCTTCAGTCAGGGAACCAGGGACTGGCGGGACTTGGGAACTGGAGACTGGCGGGACTTGGGAGCTGGAGACTGGCGGGACTTGGGAGCTGGAGAGAAGCTCTCCAGCAACACAGCTCTAATAATAAAATTATTTCACGGGGTTTCATACTCAACCAAAGCAATTAAAAATACATATAAAATCCTCTCTTGAATAGTTGTAATATGAAAAAGTAACCTAGTTTATGTAACCTTAAATAAAGGTTCTTTTATGTGATATAGTACTTTTGGTCAAAGCCTGGAAGCACAAACACATTTATGAAAGGACTCCTTTCTGGACCTTTCCTTCTGCCATTGCTAATGTACATTATGTAAAGGCCACAAAGTTTCAAAAGGTAAAATCTAATATCTAGTCTGAAGTCTAGTTTAATGTCTAGTCTGAAGTCTAGTCTGAAGTTTAGATTGTATCTCACTAACAACAGGTCCATCTTCCTGGTAGTGCTGGCATGTGAGAACAGCCAGGAGAATAATGACTTAGTTGTAATGATTTTATACTTCTCCCATGATGAAACACTGAGAAGTCTACATGTAGAAATTATATGTGTGTATATGTATGACATTTCAGATTTTCTTTTTAAAAAGTTTTATTTATATTTGTTTTTATATGTATGGGTATGTCTGTCTCTGTGTGTAGAGGAAGATAAGGGTGCCTCCAGAGACCAGAAGAGGGCATCACATCCCATGGAGCTGGAGTTACAGGTGACTGTGAGGTGCTTTGCAAAGCAGTACATGCTCTTTACCACAGAGGCTCCAGAGTTTCTTAATTAAATTCATAATTTTCGGCACACATATAGCAAGTGGTAGAGGATGTGACCTTCCTGAGCACGTTAGCTCTATACCACCCAGACCCATGCTGGGTTGTTTGGAAAAAGAGCCCAGGCATGGTGTTGCTCAGCTGACCAAGTGTACTTTTATGGTGCTGTTTGTTCCTCTCTTTTCCCTGTCACTAACAAGACGGGAAATGTCTTTTTCTTCAAGACAAATCAATATCCAACCAACCAACAAACGCTTTGTATTTCCTAACTTTGTCATCATGAGATTCCAGGAAATTTTCAGTCAGAAAGGGAGGTGTTGCTGTTTCGGTTGCCATGTGGAGAAAGGCTTAGCCGTGGAGGGAAGGACTGGAACAGAAGAGAAGAGATAAGCCAAAGGGTGTTGGGTCACTGTCTCTTCTTGCCACACTCATTTCAGTCATCCCAGTTTCCAGCTAGACACTCCCAATGTGTCCCTGAACAGTAAAGGAAAGAAAAGCCCTCTTGTAAAAATAACTCCTTTGATTTCTTCAAGCCTTGGGCTGTGTATTCAGGGGCAGTGACCAGGAGTGAGTCATCTCTATGGAGTCAGGCGGAGACCACCCGTGGTTTTCCCAGCTGTATTGCCTGTGGAGCAAAAAGTTCAGAAGCTAAGGGTTTACAAAGACATAATAAAAAAGAATGAAAGAAAGATGACTCCTTTGAAAATCCTCACTCTTTCTTTTTAACTATCTCCTGCAGCAATTCCTTTCATTACTGTAAAACTCCAACAATGTGGATATCAAGTAGTATTTTTTTGTCTGTCTCTTTTTCTGCTTTGATACCAGCCTAGTGCTTAAGGCTAAACTTAGGGTAAGCCCCCTATCATAGTTAGTAAAAATAGTTGTAATTGAGAATCACCACCTCGTGTCTGATCTGTTTCATTTTCATGACATTCCTTGAGAAACGAGACAACAACCATTCTATACTTTATTATTTAAGATCACTTTGATTACTGGCCATAGAAATACAAATTCCATGTATTTTCAAATAAAGGAAGATTTTTTTAAAGGAAGATATTAAGGTATTTTAAGTAACGTAAGTTTGAAAGTCAATCCATGTGAAATACAAATAGCCAGAAATGTATATATTTAAGCACACACATTACCACTGAAGTACCCTTACCAGCCCCCACCAGAAATTTAATAGTAAAATGAAACAAAACCAGAACCAGAATGCTTCCATTCCCCAGAGACTCTTCCGAAGCTTGGTGTGGACCCAACTTTGCTCCTTCACATGTGCCCTCTCAGCCCTCCCTTCTAACACATCCCATTCATTTGTGTCAGCTCCTGATACCTAGGAACACTTCAGCCTGAGACCTCAGTAGCAATACCAAACTTGGGTTCAGGTACATTCAGGTATGTGATTCACATTACCCTTCTGGCCCTCCATTAGAATCTCTCCATTCTCACACTCAGCCCCTTAGTAACCTGTTTGTAGGTGCCCCTCTTCCCACCTCATTCCCTGGAGGGCCCTACATTTCATACATCTTCAGGCTTCCCCCTAATCCTTTCATCTCTGTCTTTTCAGACACACTCTCTATCTTACTGCAACCTGCTTGTAGGAGGACCTACCACACCTCCAACTCCCTGTGGACCCAGTGATTTGATGTGGATAGGATTCTCTCAGCATTTTTTGGAAGCCCCTCTCAGCCTTTTTCTCTCAACCTATCTCTATTTCTCTATGCCACTCATGGATCTCTAAAAGCACTTTCAACAAGGGAACCATCAATTATGACACTTTCCTAAGAGTAACAACAACAACAAAAGGAATGGAACAAAGACATGACCAGATATTCACACACACACACACACACACACACACACACACACACACACACACACGAAATCTAAGCAGACTCACCAAATAATGGGGGAGACAATGACCCAACTAGACATTTTTGCTATCCAATGAATCATCTAGATCCAGAAATGTGTTACACTTAGTTGAGTTGTTGCCTATATGGTTCCCATGAAAACCCTCAAACATCTCAGGCTATTGCCAAGGCTATTGGTTGTTCTGCTCAAACTGATGGTAAGTAGTATTGCTGAAGAGAATACTCACATATCTCATTGAACATGGAGAAATCAGTCTGGTGCCTGACTAGAGCCTTCACTTCTCCTGACTAGTGTTCCTGGTATGATAAGTTACTCTGAATGCTACCAGAAGAAAAAGACAACCATCAATCCAGTTACAAACCCTGCAATCTATATCAGTGACCTGCTTGCATAAGATGCTCATAAAATAGTGCCACAAACATCGTGGGAGTAACTAACCACTCTGATTGGATTTAATGCCTATTCCATGAGATGAAACCTATTCTTGACCCTTCCTAGGTGGCCAACCACCTGAGATTAGATAGGCCATGGACCTATGGGAAAATCAAATACTATTGTCCTACTAAAGGAATGTAAAATGACTTCTAGAAACATTCTGCTATATCCAGAGATCAGTGTGTCACTTATCCATAATTAGATAAGTTTCCTCTTAACAGGAGGTGGGCGCTAACACAGTCACATACAGATAGAGAATGTACATAGAGTAAGAAACACTGGAAACACTCAGCCCTTAATGGAATGTCTTCATCAAACCTCTCCTCTCAGGGCTCAGGGGAATATGCAGAAGAGGAGGTGGAGAGGATGCAAGAGTCAGAGGAGATAGATGACTCCAAGGAAATAGCATCTTTCAGAAACAGCAGGACTAATGCATATATGAATGCATAGAGATGGTGGCAGCATGCATAGAGCCTTCATGGGTTTAGACCACACAGGGTGCTGTCACTGAGAGAGGGATGTAATCAGCCAAACTCCCCAAAATCTCATGTTGGATGTTTCCTTCAAGGGTTCCCCTTTCTTGGTTCAATATGGCCCTCCTTTTGTTTTGGGGGCTTTCCTGCCTTCTCTAGCTTTTAAGACTGCTTTATTCAACTGTGCAGAGGGCAGGAATGCCTGAGGTTAGAGACGGAATTTAGCTAATGAGAGGCAGGTATGAGCATCTGAAGTTCCTACTTTGTTGTCTGGAATGTGACTGAACCTTGAGAGCTCCCAGCACTAGAGAAATGTGAGCAGAAAGATCAGGAGTTCAAAACTAGCCTAGATTACATAGTGAGTTCCAAGTCATTCTGGGTTATGTGGCAATCAGCCTCAAAAACAAACAAAAAACAGGAGCCCCATGAAGAATCTGGCTAAGAAATGGAGTTTGCCTGATTTCCTCCCCTGCTCACATCTCCACTCCCTTCTCTGGGAGTACATCCTTCATAAATGATTTGCACAAGTTCATGGATACACACACACACACACACACACACACACACACACACACACACACACAGAGAGAGAGAGAGAGAGAGAGAGAGAGAGAGAGAGAGAGAGAGAGAGAGAGAATATCAGGGTTCCAAAATGCCACCAAAAGCCAGGCAAAGCATCAGGGATAGGCCCCATTCCCAATGCCAGGAGTCCCACAAGCAGAGCAAGCCACACAACCATCACCCATATGCAGAAGACCTAGGGTGGTTCCATGTAGGCTCCCTACCCTTCAGTCCATAATCTGTGAGCTTTGGTGAGCAGACCAGTTGCTTCCTGGGTTCCCTTGTAATGACCTGACCACCCTGGCTCGTACAATCCTTCCTTCTTCTCCTCAACAGGATTCCCTGGGCTCAGCCCAGTGGTTGACTGTGGATCTCTGCATGTTTCTGTCAGTTACTGGATAAAGGCTGTCTGATGATAACTGGGGTAGTTACCAATTCAGGCTACCTATCCACTATTGCTAGGAGTCTTACCTGGAGTCATTCTTGTAGATTTATGGGAGTTTCCCTCACATCAGGTTTCTACCTGACCCCAAATGCCCGCACCATCAAGTCATCTCTTTCATTACTCCCCTGCTCTACCCACCCATCAACCCAATACCTCATGTTCCCATCCACACTCACCCCAAGTCTACCCAGGAGATCTCTTCTATTTCCCCTTCCCAGGGAAATCCTTGCACTCCCCTTTGGGCCCTACTTGTTACCTAGTCAATCCTGGGCAGTGGAATGTAGTACAGTTATTCTTTATTTTACAACTAATATCCGCTTAGAGTGGGTAAATGCCATGTTTATCTTTCTGGGTCTGGGTCAACTCACTCAGGATGATTTTTGCTAGTTCCATCCTTTTGCCTTCAAATGTCCTGATACCATTGTTTGTTAACAGCTTCCTAATACTTCACTGTGTAAATATATCACAATTTCTTTATCCATTCTTTAGTTGAGGGACATCTAGGTATTACAAATAAAGCTGCTATGAACATAGTTGAGCAAGTGTCCTTGATTGAACTTCCTTTGGGGATATGCTCAAGAGACGTATAGCTTGGTCTTGAGGTAGATTGATTCTCAGTTTTCTGAGAAACCACTATATTAATTTCCAAAGTGGCCTTACAAGTTTATATTCTCACCAGCAGTGGAGGAGTCTTCCCCTTGCTCCACATCCTCTCCAGCATAAGCTGTCATTAGTGTATTTGAATTCAGTCATTCTGATTGGTGTAAGAATCTCAGAGTCATTTTGGTTTGGATTTCCCTGATGGCTAAGGATATTGAATAATTCTCTACATGTATCTTGGCTATTTGAGAGTCTTCTTTTGAGAATTCTCTCTTTAGATCTGTATCCCATTTTTAATTAGATTATTTATTTTTCTGATGTCTAATTTCTTTAATTATTTATATATTTTGGAGATCAGCCCTCTATCAGATGTGGGGTTGATGAAGATCTTTTCCCATCCTGTAGGCTCTCATTTTGTCTTATTGACAGTGTCCTTTGCCTTACAGAAGCTTTTCAGTTTCATAAAGTCCCATTTATTAATTGTCAATCTCAGTGTCTTGCTACTGAAGGTCTATTCAGGAAGTTGTGTTCTGTGCAAACGTGATCAAGTCTATTTCCCACTTTATCTTCTATCAGGTTCACTGTAACTGGATTTATGTTGCAATTTTTGATCCATTTAGGCTTGGGCTTTGTGCAGGGTGATAAGTATGAATCTATTTGCATTCTTCTACATGCTGACATCTAGTTATGCCAGCACCATTTGTAGAAGATGCTCTATTTTTTCCATTGTATAATTTTGGCTTCTTTGTCAAAAATCTGACGTCCATAGGTGTGTGGATTTACATCAGGGTCTTTGATTTGATTCCATCAATCTACCAATTTATTTTTTATACCAATACTATGCTGTTTTTATTACTATAGCTCTGTAGTAAAGCTTGAAATCAGGGATGGTGATACCTCTGGAAGTTCATTTATTGTACAGAATTCCTTTAGCTATCCAGGGTTTTTTGTTTTTCTATATGAAGTTGAGTATTGTTCTTTCAAGGTCTGTAAAGAGTTGTGTTGGAATTTTGATGGGGATTGCCTTGAATCTGTAGATTGCTTTTGGTAAGATTGCCATTTTTTTCGCTATATTAATCCTACCAATCCATGGTCATGGGAGATCTTTCCATCTTCTGATATCATCTCCAATTTCTTTCTTCAAAGATTTGAAGTTCTTATCATACAGGTCTTTCACTTGTTTGGTTAGTTACCCCAAGATATTTTCTATTATTTGTGGCTATTGTAAAGGGTGTTATTTCCCTGACTTATTTCTCAGCCAATTTATCATTTGTATGTAGGAAGGTTACCGATTTTGAGTTAATCTTGTATCCAACCACCTTACTGAAGGTGTTTATCAGGTGTAGGAGTTCCCTGGTAGAATTTTTGGGGTCACTTACATATGTTATTGTATCATCTGCAATTAGTATAAGTTTGACTTCTTCCTTTCCAATTTGTATCCCCTTGATCTCCTTTTATTGCCTTATTGCTCTAGCTAGAACTTCGAGTACTATATTGAATAGATATGGAGAGAGTGGCTAGCCTTGTCTTGTCCCTGATTTTAGTGGAATCACTTTGAGTTTCTCTCCATTTAATTTGACATTG
>CABHPH010134061.1:0-41600 GCA_902168325.1 Peromyscus nudipes | reverse complement strand
GGGGGTGTGCAGCCTAGTTTTGGACCAGTATATGAGTGCTTGTCCAGTGGGTCTCCAGATGAGGCACAGGGACAGTCTCACTGGGCAAGGACCAGTGGACTTTGGGACAGTGCAGAATACTGCTGGGACCGCATGGCCTGCACACTTTCTTCTCTTTCATTGATGATTTCCTTGGTGGTTTTAGTGTCACTTTGTCAATCATGCATGGGACAGATGTGAGCATTCCTGGAAACCCCATTTTTTCTCAAATATCTTCCCCTAAAATCCTTTGGGAGCTGATGCTTCTCAGGTTTCTTGTCTGGGGATGCCAGCTGTCACTTCAGACCCCGGGAGCTGTTCTGATTCAGTGCTGACAGGATGGGAGGAAGATCACCCCTATTTCTGTAAATATGTTTTGACGATATTGTTGTTCTTGAAAATGTGTGACTAAGTCAATCACCTTTTAGTTTTGTAAAAACCGGATGTACCTGGCTCAATATTTGGCCAAGCCAGCAAAATGATAAATTGTTTTTGGTTTAAAGATGTTTTGATGTAAATGTTGGGAGAAAACATATTTGACATGTTTGTTTTTGATGGAGGTTAATGTTGGAGGATGAGAAAAACTTGCTTTTTAGTATGGAAAAACATGCTTATTTTTGATGTATAAATAAAGACAGCTGGAGCTATTCAGGGCTGACCACTTGCGTGAATCTCATCTGGTAGTTGGACAGTTCATTTCTTCACGCTGACGCCCCTTCCCCATCTCAGGACTGAACCCAGGCTGTGGCGGGGCCGTGGCTCTGATAGATAGATACCCAAAGGACTCTAAGTTGACATACCACAGAAGTACATGTGTGTCTGTGTTTATTGTTGTAATATTCACAGTAGCCAAGAAATGGAATCAACTTAAATGCCCACAAATGGATGAATGGCTAAAGAAAATGTACATATACACCATGCAAACCTTTTTCAGTAAAGAACAATGAAATCAGGGTGGAGAGATGGCCCAGTGGTTACGAGTGTGTACTGCTCTTGTAGAAGAACTGAGTTCAGTCAAGTGGTTCACAATTGCCTATAACTCTAGCTCCAGGGGTCCCATGCCCTCTTCTGGCCTCTGTGGGCACTGCACTCACATGCACATACCTACCTCACACATACACACATAATAATAATAATAAAAAAACTTTAAAGAAGAATGAAATCATGACATTTACAGGAAAATGAATGGAACTAAAGACAAATGCTAAGCAAAATAAGCCAGACACAGACAAATGCTGAATATTTTCTCTCATATTCATAATCTATAGTTGAAATTTATATTAAAATTATTGTTAAATTTAGATAAATATCGATAGATGGATCCATATGTATGTACAGGTCATTAACTAGAAAGGGGCCATGAGAGGGAAGGAAGAGATCTAAAGTGGAGGGTGGAAAAGAGAACAATTGAATGTGTGTGACAAGAAGCCAAAGGGAGGACTACGGAGGGAGGAGGGACCACTGAGGGAGGAGGGACCATGGAGAAGAGGGGATGTAAATAAATTTGTTGCAACTCTGGGTTTGGTCCCAGTTTTTGGCACCAAAACATGAGTTTTGCAACTCTGGGAAGAGGTATCCTGGCCACTTGGGAATCAGGTGATGGCTGGAGCTGTGATGAGACAACAACCCTGGAGGGTGAGGTATTCCAGATGTCGCCAGCCGAGAATCGCTTAGGACAGCTCTGAGGGCTGGAGGGCGAGATATCCCGGATACAAGCTGCTTGGGGCAGCTCTGCCCTGGAGGGGAAGTTTTTCTGACTGCTTGGGAGAGTCAGGCCTGGAACTGCTTCAGCAGGGAAGGGTATCCTGACTGTTGGGGAGAGTCAGGCTATACCTGGTGTGATGGGGATGGTCTCCCTGCAGGATATAGCAATCCTGTTTCTCTCCTGGAGTGCCGCTGCTGCTGAGCTTTGCTCAGCCTCCACATAAGGGGGCTTCCGAGCAGAGCTCTGCTTCTTCTCTGGCCTAAGATGTTGCTTCTTTTGCTTCACTCTGCAAAACCCCTGCAGAAATGTAGCAATCTCCTCCGGCTCTGGAGCAAAGTGTTTCTTTTTCAGCTCCCTCTTGCTTTGTCCACTGAGGGATGTTCCAGCAAGGATCTTCTGTTCAGCTCCTCCTTGTACTGTCCACTATGGGACAGCTCAGCAAGGATCTTCTGTTCACCAGTGAGTGAAGATCTTCACACCCAAAACTCTTTTGAGAAAGAGATTTAGGTGGGAATAACTGGCTAGTTAGGATGGTTTATATAGGATGTCTTGGGGGTGGAGTCAACCAGTGATTGGTTAGTTTTTTTTTTTTTTTTTTCTGCCCAGGGAATGGTCAGTTTTGTGGGCTAGGGGCAGAGATGGCCCTGATTTCAGAGCCAAACTGTGTTTCTTTCACTGGCCTTTCTTGGCTTTTTGACACTACCTCTAAGGCCAGGGCACATTTCTTTCACTGACTCTGATTCTAGGGACCAAGAGTGTTATTTTGGTTCTAGTTTCAGAGTCAGGGCATGTTTCCTTGGTTCTGGGTTTGGGGATAAAGTGTTCATCTCTCTGGCTCAGGTCCCAAACCCAGGCTGTGTTTCTTTCCCTGATTCTGGGCCCCAGGGCCCGGGTGCTACCTTTCTGCTTTGTGATTTGTTGGTTTCACAAGTCACCAGGGGCAGAGATAGCTCTGATCTCACTGAGCCCAGGGCCAGGGTACTACTCTGTGATTGGTTGGTTTCACAAGTCAGTTGGCCAGGAGCAGAGATGGCTCTGATCTGACTGAGCCAAACTGTGTTTCTTTTTGCCCCGATATGAGCCGTCTTTCGTAGTTCTGGGCTCCAGGGTCAGGGTGGGTTTCTCTAGCCAGCCCCCTTCCCCACAGGGGTGTCATTAGTTTTGTCAACTTGACACAAACTGGAGTCATCGGGAAGAGGGAACCTCAGTTGAGGAATTGCCTCCATCCCATTGGCCTCTGAGCATGCATGTCTGTGGGGCATTTTCTTGACTGATGATTGATATGAGAGGGCACGGCCCACTGCCATCCCTGGGCAGGTGGTCCTGAGTTGTATTAGAAAGCAGGCTGAGGGAGCCGTGGAGAGCAAGCCCGTAAATAGTGTACCTCCATGGCCTCTGCTGCTTTCTCTGCCCCAGGTTTCTGCCTTGGAGTCCTGCAGCTTCCCTTGACAACGGACTGTCGTCTCTAAGTGGAAATGAACCCTCTCCTCCCTCAAGTTGCTTTGGTCACGTGTTTTATCACAGCAACAGAGAAGCAAACCACGGCAGATGGTAAGGAGGATGGGAGGACACTGGAGAAGGGTAAATGAGAACAAATAGCGTGGGTGTGTGAGATGCGTGACGAAACCCACCCAGGTCAGTGACATCACCTTGTGTACTAAATTTTTAATTTTTAGTAAATAAAAGGAACCAGGAGATAAACTCTTTAAAAATTTTCTTATTTTTATTTTTTGTGTGTGGATATTTTGCCTGCATGTACGTCTACATACCATGTGTGTGCTTGCAGCCTTTGGAGGTCAGAAGAGGGTGTCAGAGTCCCCAGAACTGAGGTACAGCCTGTGAGTCACCATATGGGTGCTGGGAATGAAACTCAGGTCCTCTGGAAGAGCAGCCAATTCTCTCAACTGCTGAGCAGCTCTCCAGCTGCCAGGGAAACTTTTAAAAAAGTACTAATGTGAGAGTTATTACTCAGACAACCCTGCCCCTCTCTGTAAGCAAAGCCGACCTTTGGCACTTCAGGGCTCCTGAACCCACAGATTTTAGCAATGATACTAGAGGGAAATCTGCAGTATCTAAAGTTGCATGGACATGTTCTCACTGGAATGTTAGAAGACTTGGACCTGTCAGTCCTGAGCAGGGAGGCTCTATGGCTTTGGCTGACAAATGATTTCGGTCGGGGAGTGAGGCTTCTGGTTCTGCTCCACCGGGAACATAGTTAATGACAGAGACAAGCAATGGGTAGGTATTTATTTCCCTAAAGCATTTAAAAAGATTTCAGAGTCGAGGGAGAAATGGCATGTACTTGCTTTTATGAGGAATAGGGTCATGAAAACATCAACTTTGTCAAGTAGGTATAGTGGCCTGTAATCCCAGCATAAGGGAGGTGGAGGCAGGAGGATTGCCTTGAGTTTTAGGCCAACCTCTGCTATGTATGAGAACCCACCTTAAAGCATAAAAATGTGCTGGAGAGATAGCTCAACAGTTAAGAACATTTGTTCTTACAGAGGCCCAGGGTTCTATTCCCAGCACCCACATGGAGGCTTACAACCATCCCTAACTCCAGGTTTAGGGGATATGATGCTCTCTTCTGACCTCAGGCACCAGCACACGTGATAGAAAGGCACATGTGAACAAAACACATAAAATGTAATAAACCTAAAAAATACATTAAAAAGCAAAACAACAACAAAAAACAAAAGCAAAGCCATCCCATGCAATGAAGTTAGATGTTGGAGGATTGTTCAGTCACCTTAATCTATGAAATTCTGGGCTTATAAAGGACTTAAATATAGAGCTATTTAAGATAGCTGTTTGCAGAATTGTGTGCTTATCTCAAGGAAACCAGAGCCTTATTAGACAAAGAGTAAGTCAGTGTCCTTGTGATGGTTTGAGCACTTGGCTTGGAATCAGCAGATCTGGACATTCTAGTCAACTTTCCTGTAGATTGTGTGGAAGTCACTTAAAATGCATACTTTCTTGTGATGATGATAATAATTCGTGGATTCCTGGCTATGTGCCAGACATTTCTGAGTCTAAATGCCTTATTTTGCTCATGAAAATCCCAAAACTTAGATATTATTACCTTAAAAAAAACTTTTATTGATTCTTTGTGGATTTCACATCATACATTCCAATCCTACTTAGCTCCCTGTCCCCTCAAATTCACCCTCTGCCCTTGCAACCTCTCCCTCCAAAACAAAACCAAATTTAAAAGAAAGACCAAAAGCCAAGCAAAACAAAGAAACAAAACAAAAATAAAAAAAAGCAAACAAAAAAAGAAGAATTTTGTTGTGGCAGCTGTAGAGTGGCTGGTTGAGACACACATTTTACCCTTCATCCACTCATCTTTATTTGCAAGTGTTCATTACCATGAGTCCTTGGTCCAGCTTGAGGCTTCTGGTTTCTGCTATACCACCAATAATGGGCTCTCATTGGGGTTCCTCTTGGATATCCCGTTCTTGTTCCATGTTCGTTCCTTTCACATGCTCCAACAGTTCATAGATTCGGTGGATGTTGGGGTGGGCCAACTCATAACTGTGGTTCTGGAACTGGGTGGTAGCTGGGTTGGTCAGCTCACTAGCTTTCCCTCCTTGTCACTACTTACAGGAAGATAAGGCTCAAACCAGTTGCTGAGGCATGTACGTAACATACTTCCTTATGAGCCAACCTGGAGTTTGCCTGAGGGTGTGGTGATATATTGTCTACCCCAATATATTATGTACTCTAATAAACTTGTCTGGGGTCAGAGAATAGAACAGCCACTAGATTAGATACAGAGACCAGACAGTGGTGACACACACCTTTAGTCCTATCACTCAGGAGGCAGAGATCCATCTGGATCTCTGTGAGTTCAAGGCCACACTGGAAACAGAGCCAGGCATGGTGGCACATGTCTTTAATTCCAACACTTGAGATCTCATGCCTTTGCTTGGGAAACACACATGCCTTTAATCCCAGGAAGTAATATGGCAGAAAGGTGTATGTAGCTGGAGAGCCTGCCAAGCCTCGCAGCTGCTTAGACCCAACCGAGTAAACACACCGAGACTTATATTGCTTACAAACTGTATGGCTGCAGCAGGCTTCTTGTTATCTAGTTCTTCTATCTTGAATTAACCCATTTCTATAAATCTATACCTTGTTACATGGCTCCTGGCTCACAGGTATCTTCACATGCTGCTTGTCATGGCAGAAGCTGGCAGTGTCTCTCTACCTCAGCCTTCCTGTTCCCAAAATTCTCTTCTCTGCTTGTCCCGCCTATACTTCCTGCCTGGCTACTGGCCAATCAGTGTTTTATTTATTAACCAATCAGAGCAACACACTTAACATACAGAACATCCCACAGCAGGTGTGTGAGACATGAGGAAACAGGAACTCATGCTCTTTAGACTGAGGATTTCCTGGAGGTTAAGCTAGTGGTAGCAGCAGTTCAACTGAGACCCTCAGGGGTGAGAACTCAGAGGCTTTCAGTCTGAGGATTTGTGGAAACAGGAGCGGCTGAGGAGTTGGCGAGGTGAGGTTGGCTGTGGCTTGTTCTGCTTTTCTGATCTTTCAGCTTTCATCCCAATATCTGGCTCAGTTTTTTTTTTTTTTTTTTTTTTTTGTTTTGTTTTGTTTTGTTTTTCAAGACAGGGTTTCTCTGTGTAGCTTTGGTGCCTGTCCTGGAACTTGCTTTGTAGACTAAGCTGGCCTCAAACTCACAGAGATCTGCCTGCCTCTGCCTCCCAAGTGCTGGGATTAAAGGTGTGTGCCACCACTGCCCGGCTTTTTTTTTTAATTAATAAGACCTTTTAAGATTGGTGTTACATGAGGGCCTAGTAACAGACGCTGTCAGGGGTTCTGATCATGCCCAGCCAATGAGGGATGACCACACAATGTCACTGGATCGGGAAGCAGCCTGGGTGCTGGAAGTAGGGTACATAAGGCTTTCCCTGTTACTGATGAATAAAGGAGTCTGCTGTTTGCCTTTCACCTGACTCCTGGTGTCTGTGTCATTGATGCTTTGCCTTCTCACCCCCTCCCCCAGGGAGCCGTTAGGACCCAGCAACAACTACCCAGATGAGCTCTCCAGCACTGTCTGGGCTAGTTCACCTAACACAGCCTACAGCAGGGAGCTCACCTAATTAATGCCCTAATGCAGCCTACAGCAGGGAGCTGGGGGCCAGTTCTCCTGCTCTAGGGCCCTCAGATCCGGGTCCCCCTCACTCATATCACCAGAGCCAGCTCTACTGTTTTGCCCAGGTGCAGGACCCTCTCTCCTGATTGATGTAGGGGACATATGGGGCGGGGGTGTGGGTCAGCTCTCTTGCTCTCACGCCCTTAGGGGGTGTGCTGTACAGATCTGAAGCAGAGGCTGCTTTCTCGAGCACTGCAGCAGGTGAGAGTCAGGGCTAGCTCTCCTACTCTTATGACCCCAGGGCCAGCTCTCTCACCTGCTGCAGGTGGTAATGGGGGAGGGGGAGGGCATCTTTTCCTCACCCATGCCAACACATGGCAGATGGGGGGGCAGAGTCAGCTCTCATGAACTCATGCCCTCAGGGTCAGCTCAACTGCATCCCCTGACCACAGGGTCAGCTTTAGAATGCTTCCTAGGTGAGGTGCCTATGGTGAGGGGTGGGGTCAGGGGTGAGTGCTTCCTTGAGGGGTAGGGCCAGTTTGCATGCTACAATATCCAGCAAGGGGCAGGACCAGCCATCTCAGGGCCAGTGAAGAAGGTAAGCTGTCTCAGCACAGCCTGGTTCCAATGATCCTGTGTTAACACCAGTCATGGACATCACCACAGATCCCAGCTGCAGCAGGACCACAGATCCAGACACAGCCCTTGGCAGCAGCTTCGTCCCAGGTACCACCATGGCCCGGAGGCAGCACAGGCCTTGCAGATCAGCATGGCCTCAGCAGCAGCATGGCCCCCGGGCTTCAACATGGTCCCAGGTGGCTGGCCAGACCCTGGGCATCTGCAGAGCCCTCGGTGGCAACTGGAGCCACAGACACTACCCCAGACCCTGGCCTCTGCAGGGTCACAGACCCAGACATGGCCCTAGGCAGCAGCACGTGCCCGGATGTCTCCATGGCTCCAGGTGGCAGCACCAGCCACCCAGATCAGCATGGCCCCAGGCGCGGCATAGTTCTCGGACACCAACATGTCCGAGGTGGCCAACCAGACCCCAGTCATCCACATGGCCTTTGGTGACAACAGGAGCGCCGGACATCAACTCAGATCCTGGCTGTTGTAGGGCTGTAGACCCAGACATGGCCCTCTGCAGCAGCCCTGGCCTAGATAGCACCATCGCCCTGGGTGACAGTGTAGGCCACTCAGATCAGGATGTCCTTGGTGGCAGCATGGCGCTGGGATGCCCTCATGGCCACAGATGGTAGCCCAGACCACAGGCACCTGTACGGCCCCCAGTGATGACAGAAGCCACAGACATCACTCAGGCTCCCTTGGCTGCTCCATGGCCCAGGATCAAGAGCTGGCCTAGGCACAGACATCTCGCTGGATTCGGGTGGCCAGCTGGGCCATTCGCATGAGCCCATTCCTCACCACCCTCACCTTTCCGGATCTGCCTTTCTCCCCAGATCGCAAACCATTTCGCCTCTCCCTCTCTTCCACCTCCCCACCCTGTACTCACCGCAATAGTGCCCAACTGCCCGACGCCTGGGCTCTTGGTTGCGTCATAGGTGGGACTTGGGTCAGTACTGCCAGCCACAAGGGATGGTATGGAGCTGCTCTCTTTCCTCTCTCCCATGCCCGGGCCTACAGACCTCGGGCAGCACTTGGCACAATGGTCTGGTGTGTGTGGGCTACCATCTGTGTCCATTGCCAATTAACCCCCCTGCCCAGGGCCGCCATCATTCTCCATTTTACATGGGAGGAAGATGAAGCCTCAAGTCTAAATACTTTCCAAGAGCAGTGCTTGTTCATGACAGAAGCTGAATTTAATTGTAAACCAACGGGCTTCAGAATTTATGTATTTGATTCATAAGTTAAATGAAATTTAAAAGCTATCTTCTGCAGTCATCAGTTTGAAGGGCTGCGAGTCTGTACTGTTTATGGCAGAAACACATGTATCAAGATATGTTTAATGAGAACAAAATCTCAAAACAAAACAAAAAGCCAAGGAGTTGAGAGTTTATGAGGAAAAAATGTTGGGTCAGTGGGATGACTCAGTGGGTAAAGGTGTTTGTTGTTAAGTCTCATGATCTGGGTTTGGTCACTGGGACCCACTCTGTAAAAGGAGAGAACGACTCCCATAAATTGTCCTCCGACATCCACAGGCTGTGTGGCATGCCCCTAACATCCTGTAATAAAAATGCGAAAAAAAATATAGGAATAGAAAGTAAAAAGGCTCATTTCTAAGACAAAAATGGTTAATAAGAACAACCATATAAAATACTTGTTAATTTATTATCTGTGACTTTAGTTTATTATCCTGTGTGTCCTGGGAAGAATTATTTGTAGATAAAATGCCGTTTTATGGGAATGGCCTGCAGGGGGTAGCAACGGCTCACAGTTGTTATCAGACCTCGCAGGCTGGTCTAAGAGGCCATCTTCCCGCTTCCATTCTGATAGCTGTAGAACTACAGCCCACTTCAGCTTTCCATGTGCTTGACGCTGTTATTTTCTCCAACATTTTATATCACCAGAGTTTTACACTCCTTGTGTGGGTGGAGGGCCACGGGCAATAAATTATTTAATTAAATGAAAAGTGAACAATGCTTTTAAAATTTGATATAAATAACGTGTTGAATCAGTAACTCCTCAGTTACCAACTTGTGATAAGTTCATGTTCATGTAAGATCAACACAGTTTTAACAGACTTTTATAAAAACAGTCTGCAAGCTGGCTGTGGTTGTGTATGCCCTTAATCCCAGCACTTGGAAGGTAGAGGCAGGCGGAGTTCAAGGCCAGCCTGGTTTACACAGCAAGTTCCAGGACAGCCAGGGCTACACAGAGAAACCCTGTCTTGAAAAACCAAAAACCAGTCAACCAAACAAACAAAAAAACCAAATGGTTTGCTATTTAATTACAATAGTTTTAGGAGACTTCCAGTAATATTTTTCTGTTTTCTTATGTAAAAGTATTAAAGGATTTCCAACTGTCAAATGGAAAACAAAACAAAACAAAACAAAACAAAACAATGTTTATTCCATAAGTAGTAAAAGTGAAAATGCATGTCTTATTGCCTGACTTATGCCTGAGGAGACTTGTCCAACAGAGGCAGACCCCTCGGGCGTCAGTAGGTGCTACCTGATGGCGGCATTGCCGAAGACATCCAGATGTGGAGTGTCTGATGGCAGGTGAGGAAGCACTGACCTGGTGATTGCTTTCTGTCGTCCTGCATGAGTCTTGTAGGCTCCTCACATGGAGTCAGCTTCTGATTCTAGGGGAGGGCTCACTGTGTGAGCCAACCACATCAAGACTGCTGTCAAGAGACGTGATTGACAGCCCAGGATAGGTTGGGTCTTTAAACACTACTGTACAGTGGATGCTGCTGTAAGGACTCACTATCAGTGTATTAGATGGATAAATGAATAAATTAAACAAGTGGCAAATCACAAGAGAACGTTGAGGTCTTACTATTTATTAATTATTTGTCATATAATGCTGGAGAACTGGAGGTATTCTAGATGTGTTGTTGTTAAATACCTAGATTAAAAGATGCTTATTTTAATTTCTTCATGTTCTGGTGTCTATAATTTTGGTGTGAGGAACGAGTTAGGAATCTATGTTATAGGGAATGATCGACCAATCATATCAACAACACTTAAATAATCCATTCTTTCCCCACTGTTGGAAAATGTCACCCAGTTCTTACATGATTATTTCTACATTTTTTATTATAACTGTTGATTTGTCTGTTATTGAGCAGTATTTCAATTATTATAATTTTTATTTATCTTTTTATTTTATGTATATGAATGTTTTGCATGAATGTATGTAAGGCGCCTCGTGTGTTCCTGGTGCCCTCGAAGGCCAGAAGAGGGTGTCGGACCCCCTGGAACTGGAGTTAAATAGTTGTAAATAAACCATGATGTAGCTGCTGGGAACTAAACCACAGTCCCCTGCAAAAGCAGCATGTGCTCTTAAACCCTGTGCCATCTCTCCAGCCCCGGCCATTTTATGTTCTTAACAATAGTGCACACATTCTTGCCCACACTTACTATTTTCTGTTTCTCTGAACTGTGGCCATCTTCATGGGTGTGGAATGATACCTCACAGTGGTTTTGATTTCCCTAACAGATAATGATGTAGAGCATCTTTCAGTTGCTATTTATCTTGTTTAGCGAACTGTTCATCTGAATTCTTTGCCCATTTTAAAAATTGAATTCTTTTAGCAGGTTGATTGATAACTTGTTTTTATCAGGCAAAGCCAACCTAGGAAATTGCTCACAACAGATTGTTCTTAAGCTCCGAGGAAGTTTGAGCTCCCCAACCTTTCTTCTAGGTGAGAGATGTCTTTTTAACTTTTTACTCGGACTCCTTAGAGACTATATTCCCTCATGTAGCAGCAGGAGCTTTTGTATGCATCGCCTCCATCATGTCATTGGGTGCTGTGGAGAACTGACAAGCTTCCATCCATCTCTCTTGAGAGCCTCATAACTATATTCCCAGACACAGTTCTGGTAAGGACTGTATCCAAGTAGCAGGTGAAGATGTGAAGTTGGCCTTCAGTGCTTTCCACATGGCGTTGTCTCTAGCCATCTTTACTCGGCTTTACAAACCTTGTCCATTCCAAACCCATGGAGACGCTCGCATGCTGGCTGCAACATTAGTTGATAGACGGCGTTCCCAGCGTTCACACCACCGTTTGGTAGTATGTGCTTACGCACTGACGGTCAGAGCCCTCTCTGTATGGGCGTAAGCTATCTGACAGATGGTGGTATCTCCCAACTTTATGTCCTTTTGTTTTCTAATTTTGTATTATCACTAACCCCTGAGTCCAGTTCATGCTGCCCATATGCACATGGGTATGTAGTCTTCCACCAGGGCATGAGCAATCTACTAGTGGCTACATTCCCAAAGAAGAGGGACACCCCTTCCCTGTAGCCATCAATTGCTTCTCTGATGAGGTGGGGCCTTTAGGCCCCTCACTGATTCATGCTGGAATATTTTATTCAGTTTTTTAAATTAAAAATTTTATTTTATGTATATGGATATTTTGCTTGCATGTATGTCTGTGCACCACTTGCCTGACTGGTGCCCACAGAGGCCAGAAAAGAGTATCGGGACCTCTGTAGTTAGTTACAGATGGTTGTGAACCAGTATGTGAGTGCTGGGAATTGAACCCAGATCCTCTGGGAAAGCAGCTGATGCTCTCAACTGCTGAGATATCTCTTCAGCATGCTCCCTCATCCCATGCTGAAAGTTTGATGGACTTGATCATGTGCAGGTCTTGTGCAAGTAACCACAGTTGCATGCAGCAGCCATTTCGTGTATGCAAATCACCATTTCTCAGTGCTCCTCCATCTTCTGGCTCTTACACTCTTTCTACCGCCTCTTCTGCAAAGTTGCCTGAGCCTTGACTGGTGGGACGTTAATATTGATGGCATTTCCACAGCTGGGCACTCAGTTACTTAGACTTGGCTCTTCGACCCATTATGAGCCTGCATTAACCACCACCCACTGCGGAAAGCTTCTCTGACAAACACTGAAAGCCATACAAATCGATGGGTATAGACATCAACATTTAGAATGCAGTGTGACAGCTCAACCATTTAGCACAACAATTACTATTAGGTTCCTCACTAGGGCCTATGATTTCTCCAGTCATGAGATTTTGACAAGATTTACGGTCCTGGACATGAAGTCCCTCCCGTGGAGCAGGCCTCTTATCCAATCAGAGAGCAGTTGGTTGCCCCCCATCTGCCATGCCACTATTGCGCCTGTGGGTGTACTGTTGCAGCACGACAGTGTGGAAGTGCGCGGGTGATATGCGGAAATTTTAAATTCAGTTTTTTTCTTAAGGTTTTTCACTTTTTGTGTTACTATTTTGGTTCAAAATCCTTCCCTACCTTATTGTCTTCTTTCAAGTGACTTCGATTTTTCTCTTTTTTTTTTTTTTTTAGATTTTTCTCAAATTTCTTTTTTATTTATTATGTATACAATGTTCTGCCTGCACATTTGTCTGTAGGCCAGAAGAGGGCGCCAGATCTCATTACAGATGGTTGTGAGCCATCATGTGGTTGCTGGGAATTGAACTCAGGACCTCTGGAAGAACAACCAGTGCTCTTAACCGCTGAGCCATCTCTCCAGCCCCGATTTTTCTCTTGATAAAAAGTCCCAGAGTTTGTTTTACTAGACTTTTTTTTTTCTTTTAGATCAACATTTAGGTTTGTTGGTTGATTGTTATTTTCTGGTTCATTGATTTCTGTTATTTTAATTTTTTCATCCTTTATGTTTCTTTAGGTTTGCTGTAATATTGTTCTCTTAAAAACCTTTAAGTTGGACATCTACATAACATTTATTTTGTGCCTGCGTGCACAGGTGTGTGTGTACACAGGCATCCGTGTCACAGTGATGGTGTGGAGGTCAGAACAGCTTGTGGACTCACTTCTCTTCCTCCATCATCTGGGGTCCAGGCTCTGAACTTGGGTCTTAGATTTATTGGAAAGCACCTTTACCTACTGAGCCATCTTGCTGGCCCCAGCTTCCCTTCCTTTTGAGATAAACATTTAAAGGCTTCGCAAATGGAGAAAGGACACCACATTCCAGTCACCTCCTGGCTTTCTTCTCCTCCATCATGTCTGTGTCATTCTTCATAGCCCTCTTTAACACTCTAACATAGTATCAAAACGTGAGTTTGACAAACGTATTTAACCGTGAAATACTTGATAGAATTAAAATACTGAATATATTCATCACCCCATGAAGTTACCCTCGTGGCTTTTGGTTTCCTACCATCTGTCTCAGCCTAATTCCTATCCTTAGGTAACAACTGATTTGTTTATAATTTCTAGAAATTTCTATTTGCTCCTTTCTGCCTGGCTTCTTTCACTCAGAGTATCTCAGGATTAATCTGTGTTGCTGCACAAAGCTGTAGTTCATCTGTTTCTGCTGTGCAGCAGTATTTCATGGAATAGATGCATGCACAGTTGATCTGACAACTCACCTGTTGGTGGAAATTTGAATTGTTTCCCATTTGGGGCTCGTCCAAATACAGTTGCTATGAACATTTGTGGGATAGTCCTTGTGTGGACATACATTTTTATTTCCCATTAGTAAGTACTAGGGCATAGGATAATTTGTTCCTACAGTAATATGTGCTTAATCTATTTCACTTTGTTCTCAGTAGGATAGTTGGTTGAACTACCTAATCTACTATTACAAATAGAAGTCTCCAGATCTTTTTTGTAATTTCTCCCCTCCCCTCAATCTACTCCTCTTCTTTTTCTTCTTGTTTTGTTGTTTTGAGACAGGATCTCATGTAGTCCAGATTTGACTGGAACTTACTGTGTGGCCAGTGATGGCAACCTGTCTCTGCCTCCCAAGTGCTGCGATTCCAGATGTGCACCACCATGGCTTCTCTTTGTAATTTCCTTTTCCTGTTTATGTTTCTGATTCTACTAGAAGTGGCCCTGATGTAAGGAGTGTGATAGCTAACATTATTTTAAAGAAAGTCAGCAAGTTGAATCGATACTGTGAACCCCATAATCTGTCAGCAGTATATGTGGTGGTTTGAATAGGAATGGCCTCACAGGCTCATATATTTAAACGCTTGGTCACCAGAGAGTGGCGTTAAAGAACTAGGAGGCATGGCCTTGTTGGAGGAAGTGTGTCACTGGGTGTGGGCTTTGAGGTTTCAAGGGCCCAAGCCAGGCCCAGTGTCTTTTCTCTTCCTGCTGCCTGCAGATCCGGATGTAGAACTTTCAGCTCCTTCTCCAGCCCCATGTCTGCCCGTGGGCTGCAATTCTCTCTGCCATGGTGACAATGAGCTAAACCTCTGAAACTGTAAGCCAGCCCAAATAAATGCTTTCTTTTCTAAGAGCTGCCATGGTCATGGTGTCTCTGCACAGCAATAGAACACTAAGACAGTATAAACAGGTTGATAATGAAAGCCTACTCTTCAAATTCCTCAGGTGACTCAGTGTAGGTTTGGTAATCCTGTGAATGAAAAGAAATAGACCCTAAGGAGGCTTCTCTTTCTGAGAGAGGTGGTTGGAAATCAACGGGGAGTGAACCATCACCAAAGAAAACATTAATTAAGGTTGTTTTGAAGATTTTTCTTTGTCATTCTCTGTAGAAGAGCAGAAAACAAATGCCACTTTACCCCAACCATTTATCTTGGACAATAACTTTATGTAGCATATGTTTTTCCTCAATAATAGTTATGTAACCTTAAGAAAACAAGGCTGTTATTTTGAATTTTAATCATGTTATTAGATGTGAAGTCAGAATGAAAAATGAAAGCCTTTCAAGCAGTCAGTGTGAAAAAAGCACGTGACAGCGAGGGCCGTTCTTCCGTGATTCTGAGCAGGAGCACACATCTCTGTTTCTTAAACCTGATGATTACTGAAGTTAAGATAAATCATAAGTTTTACATTATAAAGTGTGAAAAAGCAACCACTGGAAAGAAGGAGCAAAGACCAGGAACCCTTTTAGAGCTCCACTAATCCCCAGAGAATATATGCCTTCATGTTTACCAAGATAGAAAACAGTTCTGGAGTGTGTTTGTAAAGGAACCTTGTTAGATGACATGAGTTTCATCCCTGGGACCCACGTGGTGAAGAGAGAGAACCAACTCCTGCAAGTTGTCCCCTAACTTCTCCATGTGTGCTCTGGCACCCCCTCCCCCCCACACACTACAAAGAATTCTTGCTCAACAAGTGTGGACTGCATTTGAAGTTTGGAAGATTGAACATGTGAGGAGAAAACAAGCTTAATATGCATGGTGTGTGTAAAATAAAGATGTGCATCTATAAGCCACTGTTTTAAGTACTGTAAACTTTTTAAACTATAAAACACTTAAACTTGTAAAGATTTTTAAATTTTAAATTATGTATATATGTGTGTCTGTGTGAATGTATGTCACATATTGTGTATCCACGAAGGCCAGATGGGGGCGTCAGATACCCTGGAGCTGGAGACACAGGCAATTGTGAACTGCTCCAATGTGGGTGCAGAGAAGTTCAGTTCAGGTTCTCTGGAATAACAGTACACTCTTTCAACAGCCGAGCCTTCTCTCCAGTCCCAACATTTTAAAATTATAAATTCTCTAAGTTTTGCCCCTTTTTAAATAAAAAGTATTTTAACTTAAACTTGCATTACTTCATTTATTCAGTGGATATTTATTAGCATTATGACCTGGGTGAAGGCACTATTCTGTATGTTGAAGATCTAATGAGGAACAAGTATGGACAATTGTAGCTAGAGTTTTCCTGCCTGGCCCATGGTCAGGACAAATCTCTCTCACCCGCCAGTCCTGCAGCTGCTCAGACCCAACCAAGTAAACACACAGAGACTTATATTGCTTACAAACTGTATGGCCTTGGCAGGCTTCTTGTCATCTAGTTCTTCTATCTTAAATTAACCCATTTCTATAAATCTATACTTTGCCACGTGGCTCGTGGCTTACCGGCACCTTTCATCTCGCTTGTCATGGAGGCGGCTGGCAGCGTCTCTCTGCCTTAGCCTTCCACTTCCCAGAATTCTCTTCTCTGCTTGTCCCGCCTATACTTCCCACCTGGCTACTGGCCAATCAGTGTTTTATTTATTAACCAATCAGAGCAACACATTTGACATACAGAACATCCCACAGCACTTCCCCTTTTCTTTTTTTCAAAAAGGAAGGTTTTCACTTTCACATAGTAAAATTACAGATAACAAAACAATTATCACGCAAGAATTACAGTTATAATATCTAGTCTATTTATAATAACTAGTCTATTTGGCAAAATTAAAGAAGATATTTTATCTATCTTACATTTGTGAGTCTAAGGTTTTATATCTAACTTATCTTTTGTCATAACTAAGGAAAATTATAACTATCTCTAGTCTTCAACTACATCAAAGACCTCAGAAGAATATAATATTACCTGAGAAATGGGAGAAGGATGCAAGCAACTTTCGGGAAGTCTTGTGGGGTAGACAGAGACAGCTGGCAGCCTGGACAGTCATCCAAAGTTCTTCTGTAAAGTTGGGGCATCTGTCTTTAGCCCACTGAATCCCTCAGTCACTTTTCTCAGTGTCCTGTAGAATGTCTGGCAGTTTCCTCTGTGAAGCAGGAACCTGAAGGACCATTTTGTCAAGCAAAGTTCAGTGGTCACCTTTCTATGGGTCCTGCATGTCCATTTGATCAAGCAGTCCAGGCAAGAACAGTTTCTTGTCCAAATGGCTATTTTTGCCAAGAAGAAGATAAACTCCATATGGAGTGTCTTCGATGCCCATCCTCCTCTCTGAAGTAAATTGCTGTTGCCAGGAGCAGACATGTCTCATTGTCCAGAAAGTCTAAATTTTTAAAAATATTTTAAATGTCATATTTTGTAGGTCTTTGAAGTGTTTGAAGATTACCTGTCTATCTGAAATATATCTATGTATACCTAGAAAACTTAACATGACTATAAGTTTGACTATTATAGAAGACTAATTCATCTGTATTTCTTAATTATCCATTACAATCTAAATGAGTTACATAAACATAATACCTCAAATGAGAGTAGAAATATATATATATTATAACAAAATTAAGTTTAAACTTGTATCAATAAACTAAAATCCATAGTAATGTAAAACATTTTTAATCAAGTTGTTACTCTTTAAAAGTAGGTTCATTAATCTACCCTTTTATCCTATCATATCTATACCATATCCCCATTTCTTCTTTAGAAAGAGATAGCATTTATAATCAACCTGATTTAAATAAAAATTGGTTTTTCTCTGTCCCACACCAGAGGGCTCTTCTGATATGGGACACAAGACTCTCTTAACCTTTTATTTTAGGAATATGTTTGGGTTTAGAGAAGGAGTGAGCCAATTTCATCTCCAAAGCCAGCTTGGTATATTTGGGCATTTGGGCATAGCTTCTCTTACTACTTCCTACTGGAGGGGGGGCGCTGTATCTTATGGGGACACAAAGAAAATTTTAGGATTTTGGGGTAGTCCATGAGGGTGTATTGTCTGAGCCAGTTGCCTTGAAACTGTTTTGGATGTTGGATCATCTGGGCCATGATAACATTGGAGACCTTTCTGGGGGTCTTGGCTGGTCAAACCTGATGTATCTTAATCTGGAACAAATATATAGCCTCTGGCTTTCTGTGGAAACATGGGCAGAGCCTCCTTTCCAAAGCAATAAATCCTTACATCCAAATTTTGAAGTCAAGGTACCTTTAAAATATACATATTTGTTTAACTCAACAGCTTTTATGATCAAATGTTTTTCTGCAGTTAAAAATCCCAAAGACAATACAATCCAGATTCTCTGTGTAATATCCATCTTTACATGGCTTATTTTGTATACTACCTTTACTGTCTCTTTAAAGACTATTTTTAAAAACTATTTCTTTATATAACTGTATATATTTCTTTTTTCTCTCTTCCAAGCCTATGTGCATTTTTACACACATTGTAAAGCATTTAAAGTCTTGTTCCATCTGAATCTGTCTTATTGTGAATCTATTGTTTTAAACTGCACCATTCTAAGACTGAAAACGGTGCTGTGGCTGCTGGCTCTGCCCACCTCAGCTTCCCAACATGGCGGTGGTACAGTTTGCCGCCCACTCTGGGAGCCATCAACTCTCAGAAACAGTGGGTCTATGTTTTTATCATAGCAGCGTGTAGCCCAGAACCCTCCCTTTTTTTTTGTACTAGCAAAGACTAAATCTACCATGTAGCATAATGTGTCGCTTGTAGACACCTCATTTTTGCCATTCTGTCAGTCAAACTCGCACGCCAGGAACCCGCCATAGTAGCTGAAACTGGCAGGCTTCCTCTAACTTGAGAGAGACAATTAGGAAGCTGTTTTTAACTCCATTTTAGAATCTTTTTTCTCAGGTTTTAGGTGGAAACTCATGCCCCACGTTGGGCACCATTTGTTGCTAGAGTTTTCCTGCCTGGCCCATGGTCAGGACAAATCTCTCTCACCCACCAGTCCTGCAGCTGCTCAGACCCAACCAAGTAAACACACAGAGACTTATATTGCTTACAAACTGTATGGCCTTGGCAGGCTTCTTGTTATCTAGTTCTTCTATCTTAAATTAACCCATTTCTATAAATCTATACTTTGCCACGTGGCTCGTGGCTTACCGGCACCTTACATCTCGCTTGTCATGGAGGCGGCTGGCAGCGTCTCTCTGCCTTAGTCTTCCACTTCCCAGAATTCTCTTCTCTGCTTGTTCCACCTATACTTCCTGCCTGGCTACTGGCCCATCAGTGTTTTATTTATTAACCAATCAGAGCAACACATTTGACATATAGAACATCCCACAGTAGACAATGTCTCTGATCTCTTAGAGTTTATATTCTAGTTGGAGAGATAAAAAACATCACAGGAATATATAAAGAAGATCACTGCAGGTCTAGTAGACACTACAAAGAAAACTACCATGCAAGGTGGTGATGAAGGTGGACAGTACAGGATGTGACTCCCTAATGTGGGCCCAGGCCTGAGCCAGGCCTCCTGAATGATGGGAATGCCACATGGTACCTGAGATCCAGGTTTCGGTTAGGAGCTAACTTAGATGAAATCCCATCTCTGCCCACAGGCAGACTTCCCACCAGTCAATGCTGCTTTTCCCTCCAGGTCCCTCACTTTCTTAGTGGCAATCAGAAAGTCTTTTCTTTGTAAGTTTTAGAACGGCCCAAGGCCTTCTCAGAGGAAAGGGGCCTGTGTATCTAAAACTGAAGTAATGAATTGTGTTTCTACTTTCATTCTGAATCTCTATCATCTTACCAATTTTATATTTGTATAAATGAAAACTTTTTCTTATGCACTTCCCCTATACCAACTCCTATAAGCTTCAAGCTTCACGAAACTTAATTTTATTCTTGATTTAACCATTGCTTATCTCTATGATTTTGTGCAAATTATTTAAACTTCTCTTGCCTCAGTTTCCTCTCTTTTAAAATGGAAATATGACCTCAGTCATTAAGCTGTGTGAGAATTAAATGGAACAACAGGTCTCAAATGTTGTACACAGTAACTGAAACACAGTCTTTATTATTGTAAATAATGTAAACTCTCAAAATGTTTATGATTTCGTTCGGGAAGCAAAATTGATAGACAAGAATCCGAAGGACACCAGTACACAGAGTAGTTTAACAACTGGGAATGTGAACTCTAGCGTTAGATGAGCCCAGTTAAGGTCTATGTGGTTCAGGACCTCACTGTGTGATTTCAGCCGGTTACCACTGTGTGGTATATCGTAGTGTGCCTTTGGGGAGCAGCAACAGTGGGTGGGTAGTGTGGAAGGTAGATGTATAACTAAGGTGAGGCCACCTGGGCTGGTGCTCTCTATGACAGTCTTCTAGTGACGTGGAGTGGCATGCCTACTTGAAGGGTGGGGTTTGTCAAGGGAGTATGGAGATGCTTTGAGAACAGCGAAAGGTGTAGAGCAGACATTGTAAACCCTGGGAGTAGCACACCAAGGGCAGAGGTATCAGCAAGCAGCTGCAGAGGCAGCCTGTCCCACAATATGGGCAATAAGAGATCTATCCAAGGCAAAGGTGGCAGTCCTGAGGAGACAGCAGGCGTTAGAGAGGAATTGCAAAAAGGAAGATGTGTGGCTGACATGCCCTGTGTTGTACCCCAATCTAGCAAATAAATTGATAAAAGAGAGAGATACGGAAGTATTAGCTTGCTCCTTCTCATACCTAGAAAGCTGAAGGGTAAAGAAAACCCAAATCAGGTTTGTATGAAAGAGGCCTTCCTGGAACCTGAAAGCCTGGACTCCACGGGAAGAGTCAGGTGCCAAGGAGGAAGAGAGTGAAATAAATGCAATAGAGGATATCCTGCGAGTCCACATTCATGACCCAGGATGCAGAAAGATGGGGTCTTAGCAATGGTCCAGTGGGAGAGGCCAGGGTAACCCGAGAACACTCAACATAGAACTGCTGGAATTGGGGAAAAGCTTTAAACAAGCAGTGAAAGAATCTCCCACACTTGGCTTGTGAGGCTGTGGGCTATGACAGCAGATGGGATCAATCTGGGTGCTGCAGAAGCAGAGAACCTGAGCAATGTAACCACACATTTGTCCTTGAGACACAGCTGCATAACCTGAGGCACTACAAGGGGAGTCAAGTCCCCAATGCAAAGGCTCATCTGAGCCATTAAAGATGCTTGGCCATCACCAGTGGAGGTCGCCATGGATATCAGGACTGTACAAGAAGACAAATCCTAGTGAGGAACTAGATAGGAGGGAAACAACCTATGCTCGGTTCATGGGGCCTGGGAAGATGGTGTTCACTAGGGACTGGTTGATCAAGTTTGGCAAGAGTAGCATAGAACTATAGCAGCTTTGCTGAGTCCTTTGGTGGCGCAAGATGTTTATGAAGTAGGAAGGGCTTTGGTTGATCTAAGTGACTTAGACTAGCATGTAAAGCATGTCTAAAAGTGGGAGAGCTACCTAGAGGAGGTAAGAGAGGGAGGCAATGTAGAGGAAGAGGTCTCAGGGTTATTCAAAGGCAAACGTGACAAGATTTGTGTTGAGCTGGAGTTCCTAAGGGAAAACCTGACAGAAAGCCAAATTGTGTGCTAAGGGGCTCCCAAGAGGCTTTAAAGCCTGAGGAGCTCATACAGTCTGGGTCTTAGTAGGGATGAGCAGCTTGATCCAGCCCCACGAAGGTCATTAGGGGTGGAGGAATGCAGGGAGGCTCCAGGGAGGAGCTCCAGGATGTGGAAATGGAATGACTGAGGGCTGTGGAGATCTACTGCAGTTAGCACCTCCTATCCACGCTATTGTCCCCAACACGGATCTGTTGAGGAAGCAATTGACAGCAGTGGGTGGAATCTTTCCCTGCTGTATTAGATCTTGCTTGTGTTTGACTTTAGTATCTCCTTAGTTATGAACTTGGTGATCGCTGACACCTGCTCAGAACAGATGACAACAGACTTCCAGAGGGCTTCACCAAGGTTATCGTTGTTACCTCACTGTTCATCTTGGGATGTTGATGGAGGATGTTGCCCTGTCCTCTGGGAAAAGGTTTCATCGTACAGATGCTATAATCCTAACTTTGGACTGCTTTGCAGGTTTAGAAAGCCATTGGAGAAACACGTGGGTATGCCTGAAGGAGCAGGCAGGAAGTGTTAGTCCACACAAGGCACAGAGAGCCATGCACAACTAGTGAGAGTTTTATGGCTGGGTAAGGCGTAGATGCTACCCACCAAGGTGACCGGGGAAGGTCTGCAATAGTCTGGGTCTGTGAGTGTTGAGTAAACAAGGGTGCCTTGTGTGAGTGTATTGGGGAGGGCAGTAGAGTCTCTTGAGGATTCTAGTGCTAGGGGTCGGTTACCTCCATAGTGGTTGTTGGCAAAGTGTCTCCTAGAAGATAAAGGCCATTGCCATGATTATTGGCTGCATTCCAGAACTGTTGGAAGGCGCTATTGCTGAAGACATCACAAGCTTTGATTGCAGGCCTTGGAGAAATAAAGCTAGCACAGAAGTGTCCCCTCGCTGAGGTGGCTCCTGTAGTGCCAGAGTTCCTACTAAGAATGTTGGGAAAGATTAAGGTCCAAAGTCCCTCTCAACTGTAGCTCCTGTGTGTTTCATGAGGGAAGTGCTAGGCAAGATGTGCCAGCCAGTGCAATAGTGGCGTGAGTTACTGTGGACTGAACCAGCTTTCTGAGGGACTTAAGGTCCATTCCACAGGGGGAGGTTTATGTCCGATCCTGGGGACGTAGACAAAATCCTGTAACCAGGGAAGGTATAGACTCCAGTGGAGAAGCAACTGTGATTTGGTTAAGGGAGGTACCAGCTAAGGGGCTTCCCACATTTTTGTTTACAATCGTGAGTTAATACTGGAGTGTGTCCGAAGGACAAGGACAAGCTCTGTAGTAACAGAGCTGAACTCACTTGGCAGTTCTCCTGGTCTCGATGGTCAGTTGGTGGCTGGTGGGTCAGCTGGAATTGAGATCAGCCAGGGCTTGAGGACAGATTCCCTTTCTTCATACTGGTTTTGGTCACCTTTTGCATTTGACTCCTGTACACAGCCTTGTTTCCTAGGGCTCCTGAGAGTAAATGCAGAAGCAGTCTTTATCTATCTATCTATCTATCTATCTATCTATCTATCTATCTATCTATCTATCTATCTATCTATCTATCTATCTATCTATCTATCTATCTGTTTGTTAGTTGGTTCTTCCCCTGTATGGGTCCTGGAGATTGAGCTCGGGTTGTCGGGCTTGGTAGCAAGCACATTTACCCACTGAGTCATCTTGTTGCTTGTCTCCTTTTTAAAACAAAAACTTCATGTCCTATATTGACACAGGGGCCAAGCAGAGCATTTGGGTTAGTTAATACAAGCACCTCACTGAGAATAACACACAGATGTTGTTGAGGGATCTCAGTCATGGAATTTGAAGATGGGAAAATCAATCTTTGAATGATAGAGTTAAAAATAACTTGCTCATTTATTTTTACTTCTGTTTTTTTTATTTTTTATTTTTATTTTTTTTATTTATTTTATTTTATTTTACAATATAACTCAACTTTATATATCAGTCATAGATCACCCTGTTACCCCTCCTGCCACCCCACCCCCCTCTCCCCGGCCCACCCCCCATTTCCATCTCCTCCAGGGCAAAGACTCCCCCGAGGATTGAGATCAACCTGGTGGACTCAGTCCAGGCAGGTCTAGTCCCCTCCTCCGAGGCTGGGCCAAGGGTCTCTACTAAGCCCCAGGTTTCAAACAGCCAATTCATGCACTGAGCACAGGTCCAACTGCCTGGATGCCTCCTAAACAGATCAAGCCAATCAACTGTCTCACCCATTCAGAGGGCCTGATCCAGTTGGGGGCCCCTCAGCCATTGGTTCACAGTTCATGTGTTTCCATTCGTTTGGCCACTCGTCCCTGTATTCCATCCATCCCTGGTCCCAACAACTCTAGCTCACATAAACCCTCCTCCTTCTCACCAATTGGACTCCTGGAACTCCACCCAGGGCCTGACCGTGGATATCTGCATCTAGTTCCCTCAGTCACTGGATGGGGTTTCTAGTATGACAATTAAGGTGTTGGCCATCCTATCACCAGGGTAGGTCAGATCGGGCTATTTCTTGACTATTGCCAGCAGTCTATTGTGGGTGCATCTTTGTGGATTTCTGTGGGCCTCTCCAGCACTTTGCTCCTTCCTATTCTCATGTGGTCTTCACCAACCCCACATCGGACAGAGGACTGATATCCAAAATATATAGGGAACTCAAGAAATTAAACATCAAAATTCTCAACAGTCCAATTAAGAAATGGGCTATAGAACTAAACAGAGAATTCTCAGCAGAGGAAACACAAATGGCTGAAAGACATTTAAGGAATTGCTCAACATCCCTAATCATTAGGGAAATGCAAATCAAAACAACTCTGAGATACCACCTTACGCCAGTCAGATTGGCTAAGATCAAAAACACTGAGGACACCTTGTGCTGGAGAGGATGTGGAGCTAGGGGACCTCTCATCCACTGCTGGTGGGAATGCAAGCTGATACAGCCACTGTGGAAATCAATATGGCGCTTTCTTAGAAAATTGGGAATCAATCTCCCCCAAGATCCAGCTATACCACTCTTGGGCATATACCCAAGGAATGCTCAACCATACCACAAGGGCACTTGCTCAGCTATGTTCATATCAGCATTATTTGTAATAGCCAGAACCTGGAAACAACCTAGATGCCCTTCAACCGAAGAATGGATAAATAAACTGTGGTACATATACACAATGGAATACTACTCAGCAGAGAAAAACAATGACATCATGAGGTTTACTTCTGTTTTTGTGGTGCTGAAGACTGAATTCTGAGTCTTTCACATGCTAGGCAAGCACATACCACAGAGTCACATCCCAGCTCTTGTTCATCTAGTTAAAGGAGACCCTCTACATACAATGAGGGAGACCCTTCACATACCATGGGGGAGAGACGCTAGAGTGTGGGAGTGTGGTGCTTCTGCCCTGGGAGCAGGTGGCCGGGATCTCAGCACTAAGTCTTGGGAAGGGAGTGATGCTTGGATGCTTGTCTTCCCATCTTTCGAGTCTAGTAAACCTGATCTGCTAGGCTACCACTGGCCTTCTCTTTGTCTAACATGGAGATGTTGTTTTGGTCTGATGGGCTGGGGAACCACTGTCACCAGCCACATGCTCTTTGATCCAAGCTACCAGGCATGTAGGACCATAGTTGACTTCCTGAAGTTTTAGTCTCATGCCTAATGAGGCTCTATGGTAAAAGCTGAAGTCTTAGAGCACCAGCTTTCAAGGATTGCCAGAGCAGTTGAAAACCCAACTGTGTAGATATGATACCTCTCCCTATCTGTACCTACACCCTCCAATCAGTGTTTCTTAACTCAATCTTAAAATCTGCCACCTATGTGAAAAAGTCCTGCTTATGACAAAACCTCCGATTCTCTCTGAGACAGCCCTCCTACTCCCCTACACCACCCTTCTTCAGCCCTCCTACTCCCCTACACCACCCTTCTTCAGCCCTCCTTCCCTGGACCTCCTTTCCCCTCTGCCCAGCTCCTAAGAGCAGGGACCAGTCTTTGGAGGGAAATGGGTAGTGGTGCAGGCCTGCCTCTCCTTCTGTTACTAGGATGTAGGTTTGGAGAAGGCTGCTAGGATGCTCACAAACACATCTGGGGACTGGGACACATTGATGGCAGAGTGCTTCTTCCATAGTTCTCCACTTGGCTGGTCTGAGTGTAGATCATTGGGGGATCATCCAGGCCTTCCACTATTATCTGGCCCATAGACCAGGGGCTCCCCAGTTTTGTCATCTCCATGGGCTCATTTCGGGGATGAATCTCTCATAGTAAGACTGGACACTTGAGGAGTGAGTCGGCCCTCTGGTTATGTTCTGGGTCAGTAGGGAGTCTGCTGTGAAACTCAGTCACAGTCTCAGACTTCTCTTTCTTCCTTTTGCCCCACCTCTCTGCCCAATGGGAGGCATCAGTGTCAATCATGAAATGAGGGAGCACTGCTTTGCTAGTTTTCTTTGAGATGGAGTCTCACCGCACAGCCCTAGATGGCCTGGAACTCTCATTATGTAGACCAGGCTGGCCTTGAAACCACAGAGGCAGAAATTACTGCTTCTGCCTCCAGAGTGCTGGAATTAAAGGTATGCACCAGGGCTGGAGAGATGGCTTGGAGGTTAAGAGCACCGATTGCTCTTCCAAAGGACCTGAGTTCAATTCCCAGTACCCACATGGCAGCTTACAACTGTCTGTAACTCCAGTTCCAGGGGACCCAATTCCCTCACACAGACATAAATGCAGGCAAAACACTAATGTTCATAAAAAAAAGAAATAAAAAAGATTCTTAAAAAAAGGTATGCACCATCATTCCTGAACTGTTTGTTTTTGAGACAGGGTCTCCTATAGCCTAGGCTAGCCTCAAACTCACTGTATAGCTGAGGATGACCTTGAATTCCTGACTCTTCTGCCTCTACCTCCCAAGTGATGGTATTACAGGCATGTATGGCAATGTTTGAACGCTGTTTTTGATTGGACAGAATATATGTGGATATAAAGGGGTAGCCAGCGCAGGCTCCAGGGCAGTTGAAGCTACAGAGTGAAGCCTGACCTTGTCTCAAACACATGTGTGGAGAAGAGGGAGACAGTGTGTGAACCGCAGACGTCAGTGGCAGCTTCAGGGAACATGGGGCGTGAGTTAGACCTTGACTGACAACTGGGTGGATTTAGAGCTGAACCAGATGGCTCAGGATTCAAGGTGTCTGAGAGAAGCAAGTGTCCTTGAAGAGGGGAATCCAAAGGGAAGGAAAATGCAACAGGTGGAGGAAGCATGAGGTTCTGAGTCAAGGCCCAGTATGGTAGCCAGCGCCTATAATCCCAGTACCTGAAGGCTGAGGCAGGAGGGTTATATGAGTTAATTGTTGCTGTGATGGAATACCAGACAAAATCAACATAAGGAAGGGAGGTTTGTTGGGACACACCTTGGGGTCCAGCTCATACGGTGCTGAAGAGATTGTAACGGTAGAGTGAGGCAGCTGGGTACTTTGCATCCACAGCCATAAAGCAAGGATCGGGGCCTGCCGACACCTAACAGGAGGCAGCCGTAGCAATCCATCACCATCATCTCACCTTTTCTTCCTCATGCAGGACAGCTGCCCATGGGATGGCACCACCTGCTTTTAGGGTGGGTCTTCCTGTCTCACTTAACCCAATCCAGAAACTCCCTCACAGAGGTGGGTTCAGTTCTCATCACCTCCAGACACTTGTCTCCTAGGAGATTCTCGGTCAGTTTGACATCAATCATCACAAGGATGGTGAGTTAAGGCCAGCATGGCCACACAGCATAGCAAGGCCCTGTTGTAAAAAAAGAAAAAGAATCTTCATGAAATGCTGACGAAATCATGAACATCTTTAATAGTAATGATTTTGAGCCTTGATTTAAATAAAAATTTCAATTTCTATTGAACATATGTCTAATTTTTTTTGTCAAATCATATTTCATTTCCTATTCCAGCTGGCTAAGCCTCTGGCCCCAATGCGCTTGGCACTGACCCCTTGGGTCACAAGTCTAAGAAGCTAGTCAGTCATGACTTGCCCAAACAATTGAGACTGAGTGACTCACTGATGGCTTGTTTTATTAAGAATCGTTATTCAACTAGCAGAAGGGAATGCTTCTGAGATGATGTGTGTGTCTAGACCCAGCTGTGATGAGCCTTGAGTTTGAGTGTTGGGAAAAGAACTGCTCATGGGAGAGGGGGCTTTGTGGACCACAGCTTCTGCTCTACATGTCTTTGCATGGCTAGGAGGGTTGAGTGAAAATCTTCCACTGTGAAGTAGGGAAACTGTAAGCATTTGTAGTGCTGGAGGTTATTCCTAAGGTTTGAATATTCCAGGTAAGTGCTACCACTGAGCCATACCCCCAGCTCAAAGACATTACCAAGACACAGTCTACAGAAGAGGGGCTTTTGTCACCGTAGTGAAAAAACTGGTTTTGGCTCATTCATTTTGGAGCAAGTGTTTGTGTTCCTGTTCTGCAGTCTCTAACAGCAGTGCCCGGTGTCCAGACTTCACACTCGCAGCTCTAGTCACAGGAACGCTGGCAGGACTCCTCCAGGATTGACTACTCTGAGGGTTTAAAGTTTGAATCTTTATCTTTTCCCCACACTTCATTCAGTCTCTTCATCTTTCCTCCCTTTCTCATCTAATAAAGGCAATAAAAGTATTAGGTCTTCGGGAGTGGAGGATGGCAAATCAGTTAAGAGCACTTGCTGCTTGAAGGGGCAAGTTTTATGTCAACTTGACACAAGCTAGAGTCATCAGAGAGGAGGGAGCCTCAGCTGAGAAAATGCCTTCACAAGATCTGGCTATAGACAGGTCTGTAGAGCATGCATTTTCTTGTGATTGATGGGAGAGGGCCCAGCCCATTGTGGGTGGCACCATCCCTGGCCTGGTGGGCTTGGGTTCTATATGGAAGTAGGCCGAGCAAACCACGAGGAGCAAGCCAGTAAGAACAATTCTCCTTCATGGCCTCTTCATCAGCTCCTGCCTTCAGGTTTATGGCCTGCTTGAGACCATGTCCTGACTTCTTTTGATGATGAACAGTGATTTGGAAGCATAAGATGAATAAACTCTTTCCTCCCCAAGTTATTTTGGTCATGGTGTTTCATCACAGCAATAGTAACCCTAACTAAGACATTGCTTTTGCAGAGGATCCTGGTTCAGTTCCCACCACTTGCACAGGGCAGCTCATAACCATCTATAATGCCAGTTTCAGAAGATCTGACATCCTCTTCTGGCCTTCTTGTGCACCAGGCATGTACATAGTGCATAAACATACATGCAGACACTCATATACACATAAAATAAATGAAAATAAATCTTTTTTCAAAAGGCATCAGGTCTTCAAAATAAGTCAGTACATGTGATTTTTATGTGGATGGCTATATTCAAAGTAACAAAATTAATGCCACAATAAAGACAAATTTAAACATAATCTAAGTCAATTGTTTTTTTTTTTCTTCTTTTTTTTGGTTTTTCGAGACTGGGTTTCTCTGTGTAGCTTTGAGCCTTTCCTGGAGCTCACTTGGTAGCCCAGGCTGGCCTCGAACTCACAGAGATCCGCCTGCCTCTGCCTCCCGAGTGCTGGGATTAAAGGCGTGCGCCACCAACGCCCGGCTCAATTGTTTTTTAAATGTATAAGGTATGACTCATTAAAATGGTTAGTCATATGCCTCACATATAGAGAATTTATTTATAGTGTATGCCTTTACTACTTTACTAATTGAATTTGAATTTCTAATAACCCTATATGAACTTTTGGAATATAGGAACCCCACCCCCAAACTCTAAACAAGTTCATTGTATAGTGGTATAAATATAGAGGCTTAAATAGTTACTTACACCCTCTTTTGGCCTCTGGGCATCAAGCAGTGCCCACACATGCATGAAGACATTCACACATACACATAAAATAAAATTAATAAAACTTAAAAAAATAGCCTCAGTAACTCAGAGAAATTTGCCGTCCTTTTGAGAAATGACCCAGATAACCCCAAATATCTAAATATTAGATTAATCCACATGAGTGAGAGCCAGGGATAGGAACAGAAGAGAGTTCGCCCAATTGATATACATCCTGTACTAGGCGTAAATATATTCTCTCCTAACATTCTTAAGAATTCCACAAGACAGTGCAGTGCTTACTCAGAGCAATTGCTTGATGTCCTCTCATGTTGTGATAAATACAAAGTGGCTTAAGGGACACAAGGTTTACAGTTCCCAGTGGTGGTCCATCATGGTGGGGGTTCCCAGGAGCTTGAAGCAGCTGGCCACATTATATTTACAACCAGGAGAAGAGCACAGAGAATGTGTGTAGGCAGTTCTGCTGTCCTTCTTTTCCTTCATCCCAGTCAGGAAATGGCTCCACTCATCATTCAGTCGTTCTCTTCAGACAATCTCCCACAGGCATGGCTAGAGGCCCATCTTCCAGGTGACTGTTCTGATAAGTTGACAATCAACACTATCACAATATGAATTATGAACACACTTGAGCTGAAGAACAAAGATGAACAGATGAAATATTTCAGACAAGGTCAACAGGGGTGGGAAATATCTCTAAATTCCAACCTATGCAAAATAGTTACTGCTTAGTGAACGCTCCTTTCTTTTATATATTTATTTAATTTTTAACATTCATTTGTGCATGTATAGGTGCATGCATCAGTCATGTGGAGGTCAGAGGACAACCTGTGGGAGTCAGCTTTTTCTTCCTACCATGTGGGTCCTGGGACTATGTAGTAGGACAGGCCCATAGGGTTGAGGAAATTGGCTCAGACCAGCAGCCAAGGCATGCATATAACATACTCCTTAAGAGCCAACCTGGAGTCTGCCTGAGGGCCTAGCAACAGTTGCTGTCAGAGTTCCTGATCGTGCCCAGCCAGTGAGGGACGACCACACAGACTGGGTGCTGGGAGGAGGGTATATAAGGCCTTCCCTGTTATTGAATAAATGAGTTTGTTTTTTGCTTTCAACAGACTCCCGGTGTCTGTGTCATTGATGCGGTGCCTTCTCACCCCCTCCCCCGAGAGAGCTGTTAGAATCCAAGTAACATGACCATACTCTGGTCATAAAGCTTGATAGCATAAAGCTCCCTGCCGAGCCATCTCGAGAGCCTGAATGAACGTGCCTGTGTACCAGTTGTGTGTTTTATTAAGGTTTCCAGAACAGCCCTATAAAGTGCGGTTATTTTTTTCCGAGTTTACAAGTAAGGACCCTGGGACTGAACAGTTGTTTGTGGCACAGAACTCCTTGTGGAGGGACTATCATTTGACTCCTTTCCCTGGTTGCCTTCTCAGATGGAACAAGAAGGCATCTGGACAAAATGTCAGGGACCACTGTTTTAAATATTTGGCAAATTTGCTTTAATCTTATCGACAGGACATGAATATTATGTTATTTCCAGGAACTTCCCAGGAATAAAGCCCAATTTCAGAATAATGACAAGAGACAAAAAGTGACTGACTGCTGATCCTCTCAGACCCCCACAGTGACCAGACTGAGAGACTCGGGGACCTCACTGGAGGGATGATGTCAGTAGGCTTGTTCTGAAACATCCTCCAGTCTTCTGAGTCACCTGGAGCTCTCAGAACTCTGCTTTGTTTCAGGGTCCATAGGCAGCCCTGTAGGTAAATAATGCTTTTACTCTTCCCTGATCTCATAAAAGTAGAATCATGACTCAGTTACATTCTCCAGAGAGCTAAAGGTATACTCACATGTGTCTAGGCCAATAGTTAGTCACATAAACAACCTAGAGTTGCTAGGCAACCCAATACACACTTAATTAGTTTTGGTGATGACAGTGTTTGCTCTTAGTTCCAGGATGTTCTGGGGATTCTGAGTTAGGTTCCAAGGACACAGGTGTAGAATGACCATATGTGGTGTCTTTGTTTCAAGCCTGCATTCTCCTTCCCAAGAACCACTGGATTTGATTTACATTTCCTGGTCAAGAGTGCAATAATGAGATGTGAAAATAGGGAGAGGGGGGATGCCAGCCAAATCTGAGAACATGTGAGGATGATATGCAAGTGTGTGTATGTGCCTACATACAGTTCAGTTCTATGAGTGCTCAGGCTGACTCCTAATGGTTCATTAGGTTGTAATTTCCATACCTCTTTTCCCCTAAAGCCATCCATATGGCTGTCTCCTGTCATGTGTCTTTGTTATTATGTTATTGGTTTTGGTTGTTGAACCTTCTTGAAGTTAGGAAGAATTTTCTTCTGTGTGGTAATCATGGGCTCCCTTCCTTTATCTGAACTGAGGAGGCCATAGAGCATAGCCATTCTTTCTCCCCACTGGCAGTTCAAGCTTCCTCTAACCAGATTATACTTTTAGGAATTATGGGTCATGTGTCAGTGACACAAAGACACATCTTTCCTGTGGACGGTGGCCTCCTAGCAAGCTTTCCCCTGACACTAACAATTGGAGCTTTCTGGAGCCTTCCCAGTGTTTAAGCTTACTCCTCCACCCAATCTCAAGCCCACTGGCCAACTAGAGGAACCCTCCCCTGCTGGTATCACTTACAGGGACCCTTTCTGCTTAAATCAGCCAGGATCAGTTCCTAAGCTTGTTCCACTTTGCCAAGAGTGTTCAAGATGACTGCTCATTTCTCAAGCTGGTCTAACTGCGCAGACTCTGGATTAGAACAACAGAAGTTTATCTTATCACAATTCTAGAGGCTAGAGACATTGGAAATCAGCTCAGGGCTCAAATTAAGATTTATGTGAATCAAAGGGTAATCTTCCATCATGAGTGCCTGAATCATATCTATAAAGACCACTTCCTCCCTATTTCCTCTCTCTCTTTTTTTCTGTAGAAGGGCCACATTCACAGGTTCTAAGGGTTAATACATGGGGATATCTTTTAGGGGGCATTTCCAGCCTATCTGAGTACCCTCAGTGTACTCTTCTATAGCTCTTGTGGTTGGTTTATTTTTGTCTCTTTTAGCAAACTGTGAACCTCAGGGGTTCTGGAACTCAAAGCCATCCATCTCATCAGTTTGCTCTACTGCTGAAGCACTTCTGATAGGCATGTGCAGGCATCCACCGAATGATTCAACAGACTGGTTAAATTCAATATATAATTGTAGCATGAATCTTAAAGAGTCTTATTAATAAAACAAACCCGGAGCCAGGTATTGGGGTGAACACTGGAAGATCAGAGAGACAGAATAAGCCACAGCTATCTCACCTCGCCAGATCCTCAGCTGGTCTTGTTTCCTCAGACTGGAGGCCTCTGAGTCCTCATCCAGAATGGGTCTCAGCTGAACTGCTGCTAGAAGCCTGAATGCTTAACCAGGCCAAATGCTTCTCCAGGCCAAATGCCTCTAGTTTCTGGTCCTCACGTCTTATATACCTTTCTGCTTTCTACCACCACTCCCTGGGATTGAAGGCTTGCTTTCTGGGATTAAAGGCGTGAGTCACCATGTTTGGCTATATCCTTGAACACATGGATTTCTGCCTCTGGAATGCTAGGATTAAAGGCGTGTGCTACCACTGCCTATCCTCATGTTTAATATTGTGGCTGCTCTGTCTCTGACCCCAGATAAGTTTATTAGCATGCACAATATTTGGGGGAATACAATACCACATATAATTATCATTGCATCTTTTATTCAGCAAGAGTTTTGAAACTTAAAAGTTCTGGAGGGAAAATCTATCTTCTGTAATAGCCCCTCTTTCATTATAGGACTAGGTTACCAAACGTGAGACATGTGAACCTCTATCCAGCTGCCAGGGCAGACATTGCTAATTTTTTCTTAAAATACCAAACACAGTTGCTCCTTCTGAGTAAAATTAAACAGCAAGATAAAAAATATTCCACCTTCGGGCTTGGTGACTGTCACCAGTAGTCTTAGCACTCGGGAGGCTGGAGCAGGAAGTGCTACAAGAAGACACAATTCTCACAGCCATTTCCCTGGTCCTCTGGTTCTTACAGTCTTTCTATCCCTTCTTCTAAAATGTCCCCTGAGCCTTACTTAGGTGGGGAGTGTTCTGTAGATGTACCCATTAGGATTGGACTCCACAACTCTGCATTTTGATTTTTGTGGTTTTCTGTAGTGGTCTCTGTCTGCAGCAAAGAGACATTTCCTTGATGAGCGTGAGGACTACGTTCTTCTGTGGGTCTAAGGACAAACGTTTAGAGATTGTTGTTAGGGATTATGCTGGTTTAGTAAATTAGTGGCTGTAGGTTTTTCTCCAACAACCATGATTTCACTAGCACCGAGTTGTTAGCTAGGTTTTTAGTATCAAGCATCGTATCCATCTTGTTGGGTGGTCTTACGGCCAATTAGAGAGATGCTGGTTACTGCCACTGCTGCACCCATGGGTGGGTTATCATGCCATGCTGATGGTTGGTGTGGTTCATAGGTTGGTTGCCTCTCTTCTGTGGGAGAGTTCATGGTGTCTTCTAGTACCATGAAAGCTAGCCCCCAGGGAGAGGCCATTTCCAGCTCAGGGGCCCCTGGGTCCTGTTTCTGAAATGCATGGTGTCTTCATCAATAGAGGCTTACCTTCCACCTCTGGGGTATAACCAAGGGCAGCAGCAATAACCTGTATGTTTTGGGAATCTCTTAGCCAGTCAAGACAACAACTCAGAAGAGGACTTCTTGTGTCTGGCATTGTTTTTTTGTTAGGTGGTCCCAGTTTTTTTGTTTTTCTCTTAACAAAACAGCAACTCCCCTTGATTTCCAAAGCAAATCTCCACATCAAACAGAGGAAATTTTTCTTTAACCTTGACACATATGTTAATTTCTTTTTATGGTGCCAAATACAATTTGTTCCCTGCCTCCCCGGTCTCCAATTATCATCAGCATCTACCCACCCGAGTGAAATTCCTTTTCTTACTCCATCATACTGACGTTTATTTTACTGTCTATCCCCCAAACACAATATATCAAACACTTCTGTTCCCTTCTGGTGTTCTCAGAGGAGACGCATGGCCTGCCAAGTGGCTCCATCGATTGCCAAGTAGTGCACTCTGTCCTATGCCCACCACGTCTGTCCGCGCTGCTTAGGGAGATGGTCCACGGGTGTCTGGCTCTGACCAGCTGCAGCCTGACCTCTACCTCTGAGCCAAGGACCCACAAGCCTCTGACTTTTATCTTCCCAAGGAAGGATCTGAATGACTGACTGAATGGCACGGGTAGGGCAGGCATGCGTGAGCATGTTCACTCAGTGTGGAGAACAGGAAGAGTGTCTCCCTACAGTGTCTGCTGCTGTATAGTGTGCCACTAAGTCCACTTAACCCCAGAGAAATGGCAGTGTGGATTGCAGCTGACAGATACGTAATGCTTAACAACCACAGACTCCTGCACCATTTTTATTTTTTAAAGAACATCTTAATCGCTCTCATCTGTGTCTTAGGGTTTTCATTGCTGTGAAGAGACACCATGACCACTGCAGCTCTTATAAGGAAAACATTTAATTGAGAGGGCTAGCTTACAGTTTCAGAGGTTCAGTCCATTATCACGTGATGGGGAGCATGGTGGCATGCAGGCAGACATGGTGCTGGAGTAGCTGAGAGTCCTATATCTTGCAGGCAACAGGAAGTAGACTGACTCACTGGGTGGTACCTGAGCATAGGAAACCTCAAAGCCCATCCCACAGTGATACACTTCCTCCAACAAAGCCACACCTCCTAATAGTGCCACTCCCTATGAGATTATGGGGGACAATTACATTCAAACTATCACAATCTTTTAAAAAAGATGTTTGTATGTATGTATGTATGTATGTATGTATTATGTATATGGATATTCTTGTCTACTTGTATGTCTGCATACCAGAAAAGGGCATTGGATTCCATGGGACTACAGTTATAGATGTTTGTGAGCTGACATGTGGGTGCTGGGAAATGAACTCAGAACCTCTGGAAGAGCAGCCAATGCTCTTAATCACTGAACCATCTCTCCAGCCTGCTGTATCATCTTTTATACAGAAAGATAACCATACTTTGATGGTGTTTACTTAAACTTTCTTTACATGTATATATGTGTGGTATGCATGTGTGTATGCATGTGCATTTGTTCATGTGTGTGCATGTGATGGCCAGACATTGATATCAGTGTCTTCTTCAATTACACTATTTACTGAGGTAGGACCTCTGGCTGAAAACAGAGCACGCTGATTGGCTAGTCTTCCTAGCCAGCTTGCCCCTGGAATCGTGTCTCTAGGTCCCAAACACTGGAATAACCAGTGAACTTTTATGTGGGTGCTGGATCCACGCTCTTCCTCATGCTTGCATGCCAGGGCTTTATGTCCCGAGCCGGCTTCCCAGCTCTCTCCCCTCCCCCTTTTTTCTTCAATACCTGGGTTGAACCCAGAGTCTCATGCATGGGAGGCCAGTACTCTACCACTGAGATACAGTTCCAGTCCCACAAACACTTTTTCTTCACCCACGGCTGCTGTAGTCTGGATGTTACTTCTCTTCTCTTTTGAGAGCTGTTGAGATTTCTGGGGTACAGTCTGACAGGACTGGCGTTGTAATGATGCCCACATGGCAGCTCAGCAGCCTGCTAGGAAGGACTCTGCTGGAATCCAGGCTACAGAAGCTCTCATCCATCCATGGTCACAGTTCGAGGGTTTGTTTCTTTATAGCTTGGGGAGAGGCGCACGATCTCTTTATGTTGTATGGACACATCACAAGAACCTTAAGACTCTTCTTAGTGTGTTAGGTTTTGTGAACTTGACACAAACTAGTTACCTGGGAGCAGGGAGCCTCAACGGAGGGGCTGCCTCCATCAGACTGGCCCATAGGCACTTGGGGGGCGTTTTTGTGATTAATAATTGATGTGGGAGAGCCCAGTCCACTGTGGGTGGTGCCACCCCTGGGTAAGTGGTCTTGGGATATATAAAGAAGCAGACTGAGCAAACCCTGGACAGCAAGCCAGTAAGTACCATTTCTCTGTTATCTGTGCTCCAGGTTCCTGTTTGAGTTTCTGTGCCGGCCTTCCTTGGTGATGGATTATTGATTACTACCCGGAAACAATATAGTATAAATCAAATAGACTCTTTCCTCACCAAGTTGCTTTTGTCATGATATTTTTTCACAGTGACAAGAAGTAGTTATGTACCTAGTGGGCTGCTCCTGGGCTGCTGTGGGACTGCATCCTCTATGGTTGGGGGACTGTCGGCTCTGGCCAGCCTGTCCCAGCTCCAGGCCACCATCATCCCACAGTCTGTGATGCAAGATCTTAGGCCAGGGAGTCCCAAAGCTCAGGAATCTGTTCTTTCTTCTTCCCCATGTCACCACAAAGGAAGCAACACATAGAAACTCCCCACATTTCCCCAGAGTTTAGAATGCCTTCGTCCTTGGAAAGGGAATGTGCTTCTGTGTTAATTTCTAGACTTTAAAAAACACTTACTTTGTGTGTGTGTGTGTGTGTGTGTGTGCATGTGCCTGGGAATGTATGTCATGTGTCATGAGGTCAGAAGAGGGGGTCAGATCCCCTGAAGCTGGAGTTACAGGTTGTTGTGAGCCACCCAGTGTGGGTGCCGGGAACTGTCCTTGGGTCCTCTGGAAGGGCAGCCATCTTTGCTGTGTCTCCAGCCCCTAGACTGTTGTTTTTAAAGATTGGTTCAGTTTTTCCTGTCATTGTCTATTCATCAAATCTCTTATGAATTCAGCCTCTCTGAGAGGGAGAAGCATTACATAAACACGAAGGTATTGTCAATCACTGTCCACAGACTTGCAAGGGACAAAGATAACTAACCTAGCTCTAGTATCCTTCTCTTTTCCTGCTCTTCTTTTGGAGCCGGCGTTGATGAGGGGAAAGACAAACAGAAACAGCATGATCAAATGAAGATACTCTGGGACCAAAGACTGACAGGAGTGAACCCTGTGCTGGATGGCTACCGTAAATGTTGGAGTAGGAGAGAACTCTTGCCTAGTGGCTGGGGATGGAGCTTAGTTGGTGTCATGCTTGCCCTGCATGCATGGAGCTCTGTGTTCTGTGCTCACCACTCCATAAATCTGGCACGGTGGTCCACTCCTGTAATCCTGACAGCTGAGAGGCAGAGGCAGGAAGATTGCCACAGGTTCCAGGCCAGCTTGGTCTACATAGCAGGGTTATAGATGGGACTATAGAATGAGGCTTCATTAATAAACAGAAATAAATAAATAAATACTTGCCTAATAAGATAGGAACATGCTAAAGGAACATACTGTTTTCCAACCAATTTGTTGTTTGAGGATTGTCAAACCTCTGACAGAAGAGGAATGATGCTTCCCATTCTTCTGAATAAAAACTTCAAAGGCAAGTCTTGTTCTACAGGTGTCGGAGGCTAATGTGCAGAGCCAACATCTTTTGAAGGATGTGACAACCTTTAGCTTTTCTGTAATTAACAGGTCCCCAAGTCAGTTTCTAAAACACATGTCTGCTAGTCCTCCACACCAGAAGCAGACCAATTAGAAGCCAGGTTGCTGATGTATTATTCATTTGTCGCATCGGAATCCAGAGCCTTGCTCACCTTTAGGTCGTTTACCACTGCACAGTGCTGACCCTCTGATAGGTATGCTAAGTGTGATCATTGAGAGGAACATCAGTATTCCTCCCAACACGACAGACTGTGGGGAGGCCTCACAGCATAGGAAATGGGCGCTGGCTTCTCCAGTGTCCATACAGAAAGGGAGGTAAGGGCCATGCTCCTTGGATGCCTGGCATTTCATCCTTGGATGCTGCCTCACATAAACATCTGGTCAGCTCTTTGAAGCAGACAGGCGATACTAATTAGTATTGTTTATAACAGATAATAAAGGTTCTTTAATTTGAGGAGAAGCTGTTTGGTTTTTTCCAATTACCTGATTTCAGGAAAACAGGAGTGTTCTCGGACAAAAGATTCCTATCAAATGCTGGATTCACAAAAGATCAGGGCATGACAGGGGCAAAGGCTTTGGGGGGGGGTACAAACCTTACTGCAGAATGCCCTAGAATAGCTTTTCTCAAACTCGAATGTGTTCACCAACTTAAAATTCAAATCACAGTTCTGAGTGGAGCCCCAGAGTCTGAATTCCCAGGAATTCCAAGGGGTGGCTGATGTTACGGGATCATAGAGGTCCTGAGGAGGGAGAGCTTACATTGGTGGCTTTATGTGTAGGCAGATGTTGCTAGAGAGCTTCTCTCCAGCTCCCAAGTCCCGCCAGTCTCCAGCTCCCAAGTCCCGCCAGTCTCCGAGCCCACTTATAAAATAAACACATAGACGCTTACATTATTTAAACTGCTTGGCCATTAGCTCAGGCCTATCATTGTCTAGCTCTTACTCTTATATTTAGCCCATTTCTATTAATCTCTACTTTGCCACGTGGCTCGTGGCTTACCGGTACTTTACATCTTCCTTCTCCTCGCTGCGGCTCCAGCCAGTCCCCCTCCACCTTCCTGTTCCCTCAATTCTCCTCTCTGTTAGTCCCGCCTATACTTCCTGTCTGGCTACCGGCCAATCAGTGCTTTATTGATACAGAGTGATATCCACAGCAGGCAGACCTAGGGGTAAGAGCAAGAACTAACTACGAAATTCTTCTAGAACACACACCCCTCCCCCACTAGCACTGTTATACTGGAGGTCATGAAAAGCATGCGTATTTTTTAAAGCTTTATTTGGGCATAATCCAAATATCATAAAATTCACCCATTTAATCATGTAATTCAGTGCTTATTAATATCAGCTGTATACTATCACCACAATCTCATTTAAAATATTTCTTTCTTAAAGATTAAAAAATGTTTATTTTGTGTATGTGGGTAGTTGTGGGTGTATGGCTACATACCACATGCATGCAGTGCCCATGGATGCCAGAAGAGGACTTCAGACATCCTGGAACTGAAATTACAGATGGTTGTAAGCTGCTACATCGTTACTGGGAATGGAACCTGGGTCTTCTGGAAGCATGGCCAGTGGTCTTAACTACTGAGCCATCTCTCCGGCCCCTAAATATCTTATTTCTATCACTCCAGGGAGAAATCTCATGCTTGCTTGCCATCATCTCTCATCTCTGCCTCTAACTCTAGGCAACTCTTAGTTTATGACAGATGTCTATAGAGTTCTGCTTCCTGGACTTTGCAGATAATATAACCATAGAATTTCCAGCATCCGAGTCTGACTTCTTTCATTTACCATGACATTTTTGAGATTCACTCTCCTGGTAGCATGGGTCAATATGTTCTTTTTATGAGCATATGACTTTTGTGTGATTAAAAATGCAATATTTTATTTTGAGAAGCATTGCATCTTGATATATAAATTAGCTCAAGAAGGTTTACATGATGCATGTAAAATATGAATGTCTTCATGGAAGTTGAGTCTAGAATAAATTATTAAGCCTTTTAAAACGTGTTTGGGGGTTGGCATGGAAGTACATGCCTATAATCCTAGTATTCAGGAGGCAGAGGCAGGAGGATCACTTCAAGTTCAAGGTGAGTCTGGTCAATGTCTTAGTCAGTGTTCTATTGCTGTGAAGAGACACCATGACTGTGGCAACTCTTACAAAGGACAATATTTCATTGGGGCAGGCTTACAGTTCAGAGGTTTAGTCCATTGTCATCATGGCAGGAAGCATGGTGAGAAGCATGTCAGGAAGCATGGTGAGAAGCATGTCAGGAAGCATGGTGGCATGCACTCAGACATGGTGCTAGAGGAGCTGATAGTTCTATATCCAGATCTGAAGGGAGCAGACAGAGAGAGAGAGAGAGAGAGAGAGAGAGAGAGAGAGAGAGAGAGAGAGAGAGAGACTGGGCCTGGCTTGATTTGAAACCCCAAAGCCCACCCCCAGTGACACACTTTCTTCAAAAGGCCACACCTACTCCAACAAGGTCACACCTCCTAATCCATATCAAGTAGTGCCACTCCCTGGTGACCAAGCATTCAAATATGTGAGCTTATGGGGTTCATTCCTATTCAAACTACCAGTCTTCACTGTGAGTTCTGCTGCATCGTGAAACCCCATCTTACAAAAACACAAAACCTCCACCACTGTTTGGGTCTTCATAAGATCGGGCCTCCAAAGAGTGAGGATTCCCCTCAGAGCACCTTTCTGGTCTCATAGCAGCAGGAGATTTCCTTCAGTGGTGCCGATGGCTGACGGTTCCAGCTGCCTTCTCAGCACCAGCTGACGCTTTCCTATCACTTGGCTCTCCTCTGCCAAACAAGCCAGTCCATTATCTTTAAATCAAACTTCATCCCACACACTGGCAAACATGAAGCCATATTCTTGGTCAAAATATTACAAGAATGACCCTTAGTCCCAGTTCATGACGGAGTCCTTACTTTCTTATGAAGTCACTTGTGCTGGGTCTTCATGTCCTCCTTTATCTTTTAATTCTTGTCTTCTAAGTTCCCACCAGAATGGCCCTTTAGGCTCCATTGTCGACATTCAAGGGCTTTCCTAACCCAGAGTTCTAACCCTTTCCACAGGTTAGTGACCGCACAGTTCCGTGGTCTGAGAACCACGTGGGTTCACCACAGCAGTGGCTCCACTCCTTGGTACCAGTTTCTGTCTTAGCTGCTTTCCTGTTGATAAATTCTCTGGCAAAAGCAAGTTCAGGGAGAAAAGGTTCATTCCGGCTCACGGGTCAAGCTATGGCTAGCATGGTACCGAAGTCAAGGCTTCCGGAGCTTGAAGCAGCTGGTCACATGACACTCTCAGTCAAGAATCAGCACCGACAGGCTTCCTAGGGCTTTTCTCACTGTTTTCCATTTTGCACAGTCTGGGATCCTCGACTCAGAGAGTGGCCCTGCCCCAAATCAAGACAGGTCGCCTGCATCAGCCAACAGTCCTGATAATCCTCTCCAGGCATCTCCAGCTGAGTCCCAGCTGACACACTATCACAGGGTGATTATTTAAGGAGACCCGATCTTTCAAACATTTAGTAGTTCTCCTCCTTTTCTGGGCCAATGTGAACTATTCAAAGGAGGTCTTACAGTTCAGGCAATTATTGAACTTTTGGCTTGGAGTGGAGAGGCTGAACAGTTTGACAGCTTTAGTGTCTCACGTTTCACTTGCCCATGACCCAAGTGCTTCTTCCTGTCTCGCTTCCTTCTCTTGTTTACAAAGGAGTTTCTGTCTACTTCAACCCCAGAAAGAGAGTAAGAAATGTCCTTAGATATTAAAGAATTTTTATTTTCTCCTTATGGAAACCAAGACCTTCAGGAGATGTCTTAGAATTATTGCAAGCTTTCTCTTGTTCTCTCTCTCTCTCTCTCTCTCTCTCTCTCTCTCTCTCTCTCTCTCT
>CABHPH010134060.1:32586-56867 GCA_902168325.1 Peromyscus nudipes | reverse complement strand
TCTCTCTCTCTCATTCTCTCTCTTCCATGAACATGGAAGCCAAAGAAGCAGGAGCATTTCTATCCAAATGGCAAATGTGCACACTGTGTCCCATGCCGGTCCCACTGCGCCACTCCTCCCCATAAACCCTGCATCCTGAACACAGCTGTCAAGCTACCCAGCTGCCTGTGATTGATAAGTGTGTCACCTGCGTCTCTTAGTTCCTGGACCCAGCTGCGATATCAAGTCTGCCTCAGAGGCATGGATGGCAGAGGTTGAGTCAACAGAGGAAGAAAGGCTTATATAATACTGGTGCCTTGGGAGCCTTTCAGGAAGTGCCCTGCCCATTTGGCCCTTAGCTCCATAGTTGCTAAATTAGATGGCTTCGGCCAACCTCTGAGGTCTATAGAGTCAGATTTCCAAGGAAAGCGGTCCAAAGTACCAAAGTTCCTCATCCCTAGAGTGGGAGGCCACCTGGAGACTAGGGCTGGCCTTCCCAGAATGCACTAGGCTTCCACCCAGATGTCTGAAGAGCAAAACCCCTAGAGGTGCCTCAGTGTTCCAGATGACCTGGTCAACAAGAGTAGACACCAGTGGTCCACTCTGCAGAGCCCCCACGCCTGTCCTTGAGCTCCAGTTCAGGGCCTCTGCATCCAGTAAACCTGCACAGGAAGATGTGGAGACAGCAGAGACTGCATCGTGTAACTAGAGACACGCAACCTGGGTTGCACGTCACACTCACTTTTGAACTTGTTCAAGATTTCTGTCCTGCCCTAGATCTCTGGGGTGAGGCCCAGGCACTGATAAGTTTCAGAAAGTGTCTGGTTATTGCATAGACACACAGCCACAACACATAGGTATTGCATACATAGATAGCCAGGATGGAGAGTCACCTCTGAGCTCTGGTTGCCCCCAACTCCTCCTGATGTGCAATGTGAAAAGGCAGCATCAAGAAGGAGCTGACACATGACATCTGTGGTGACCTCATTTAAAGTTTGTCATTGTGGGTCATACATGATGATGTCCTGCTAAAGGGCCTTCTCAGATAAGGTGCACCTGGCAAGTGGCAGAATGTCCAGTCTGGAAAACAGTCCCAAGTCAGGGCTCTGAGAGAACTGCTAGCCTCCTGCCATCCCTGCCCAACAGTAGCAGAAAAAGGGAGAGGAAGGTAGGGCCGGGAGTGCAGGGGTCGGGAGATGGGCTTTTGGGTCACTCCAGATCAGATAACCTTATCTCTCCGAGTTCCCTTTTTCTACAGCCTGAGGTTAGTGGCTCTGGCTGCCTCACAGTTGCAGGGAGGATTGAAGAAATTGTCCTTCTCTGCATCTGTTAGTGGCACCAAGGTGGGCCCAACCTGGACCTGCATCAGGGCCTTGGAGAGGAGGTGATTCACAGGTCACCAGTGCACAGAGTCCTGCTTCCCTCTGGACTCAGCCCCACAGCCTTGCTCACTGTAAACTTGCCCCACTCCACTTCCTGCTCAGGGAGTGAGAATGTCTGTCTGAGGGGGGCTGAGGAGAATGGAGGTCAAGGGTGTGTATAAAAGCAGCTGAATCACAGCCTGGCCTCTGGTCATACCTGGATAGAGCCCTGAGTCCTCAAGGACGCCATCACAGATGTCATTGTCATTGGTTTGGGACTGTCTAGAACAAGGAAGAAGGGCTCTCATACCTTAGAGGCTGACCGACATGTGTGTGAACCTAGGCTTGGCTTTACCCTAGCTGTGTGGCCTGGCGTGAAGCAGAAACCCTCTGAGCCTCGGTTTGTACCCCTCTAAATTGAAGGTAATGATACCAACCTTAGAGAGTGATGAAAAGGCATACCTCAAGAATAGTGTATGGGGCCAGGCTAAAAATCCCAGCACTCGGGAGGCAGAGCCAGGAGGATGTCTGTGAGTTCGAGGCCACCCTGGGCTACCAAGTGAGTTCCAGGAAAGGCGCAAAGCTACACGGAGAAACCCTGTTTCGAAAAACCAAAAAAAAAAAAAAAAAAAAAGAATAGTGTATGGGACACACAGTGGATGCTCAGCTCTCCCCAGGACACCCTTTGTTCCACTGCACTGGGGATAAGCTCCCCACTTGCTTGTAGTCGAGGCTCTGACTCACTCAGGACAGCCAGGTAATACTGGCACAGGTGTGGTGAGAAGTAGATGAAAGAGCCTAGCTTATCAGGACTGCAGGAAATCCTCAGAGTTCCACCTCCACCCTTAAAGGAACCAGTGACGTCTCTCTCGGATCCTGTTTTTTTCTTCAGAAATTCGATTATCACTTCCCAGGAAGATTTCTCCAATGGCTTGTTATAACCTAACGTTAGGTGAGTAATTTTCTCCCAGTACTTGCTGCCCCTGTGTCTGTGGTAATTTTTTTTTCTGCCTCTCCACTGAATGGCCAACACCATAAGGCCAGGGTTGTCTTCATCACTGTGGGCATCCAGGTCTGACGGTGTGGCCTCCAGAACTCCAAATGTAGCATGAAGATATGCCAATACCAGGTTGGACCTTGTCTTCTAGATGGCACCCGCTGCTGTTCTGACTTCTTCATGCCAACCAGGCTGTATAGCAGGGCCATCTCACTCCAGGACCATTTAGAGATGGCTGCCATCTTGGTTGCTGGATATAAAGACCCTGGAGGAGGGGTCCCCACCTCTCACTCACTTACCTGGTCTGTGAGAACTGATCGTGTGACTAGTGCTCCTTTGAGATTGATCTGTGTGCTGTGACAAGGCCTTGTCACCTCAAGGAGAATACAGAGTTCAGCTGTGTAAGACCACATTCCCTGGAGGGCAGGACAACTCCACACTAGGGAGGGTGGCTACCTTTATCTGTCTGCCCCTAACAACTCCCCCAATACTCACAGCTGAGCTACTACCACCCCACAGTCCACTCCTTGCAGAGGTTTCACTGAGCCCTGTAACCTAGACAGACAACCTGTTATAAGGTCTTTGACTATTCATTACTCTGAATGGAATCACTGAAGGACTTGGAACCGGAAAGGGATGTGTTCTGACGTATGTTTCAACAGACTCTGACTGTCATGTTGAGAGTAGATGGAAGTATGTGACCTTTTAGGCGGCTACGAAATACTCACAGTTAGTGTGTCCTTGGCATGAGCCGAGGTTTAATCCTTACCCGTCAAGTTATGACACAGGCATATTATAATTATTCTCTTTATAAATAAAAAAAAAACTGAACCAAAGAGATTAGGTAATTGCCCAAAATAAACAATCAGCGGATTGGTAGATTGAAGATTTGAACTTAGGCACTTAGTTCTAGACCCTGTGTATTTAAATCAGCTCACTATATAGAATGTATGTGAATATTTCAAAGAACTAATATGATCTAATAATGACATGGTGTGAGAGTACAAGAAATAAAACAAAAATTATCCTAAAATTTACTTCTTATTACTTCTCTTCAACATTATGGTACTAGCCTAGGATATAAGACAAGAAAAAAAAAGAAGAAGAAATGCTAGAAATGAAGAAGTTAAAACTACCTTTATTTGCAAACAACATGTTCATCAAAAATCCTAAAGAATCTGTCTTAGAAAGTTACTATTGGCAATAACAGGATTGAGAAAGGTTACAGGAGGCAAAGTCAGTATATAAAAATATTTTGTTTCTGTCTAGCAGTAATGAACATCTGGAAAAAGAAAATAAAAACAAAACATCCTTAAGTAGTGTCAAGAAATATATAATATTTAGAGATATCTTAAACCAAGTATATTCAAGCCCCATTCACTGAAAACTATGAGAAATCACCAGGAAAAATTAAAGAGAACTTAAATAAATGAGGAGATATACCATGTTCATAGATTGGAGAGTCCTATGTTATTAAAACATCAATTTATCTCCAATTTGACCTATGAAATTCTAGTAAAAATTCCAAGTTTTTCTTATAGACAAACTAATAGTAATATTTATATTAAAATGATAAGGACCTATGATAGCTAAATCATCTTTTTAAGATATATCCATTGGGAGATTTGATGTTCTATTTGGTTTTCAGATGTGCTATAAATCTGAGGCCCAAGATTTGTAAAATAGAGAGTTGTCTCAGTTGGGGTTTCTATTGCTGTGATAAAACGCCAGGACCAAAAACAGCTGGAACGGGGGTTAGTCTGTCTTAAACTTCCACATCATAGTGCATTATCGAGGGAAACCAGGTCAAGAACTAAAGGCAGGAACCTGGAAGCAAGAACTGAAGCAGAAGCCACGGAGAAACACTGCTTGCTGGCTTGGTCCTCACAGCTTACTCAGCTTGCTTTCTTACACAACTCAGGACCCGGTAGTAGCCCAAGGGTGTTGTTGGTTGTTTTCTTACTCTCTCTTTGGGGGCCTGCCACCCAGCTCCCAAATAAATCACACACAGAGGCTTATTCTTAATTCTGAATGCCTAGCCTTAGTTTGGCTTGTTTCTTGCCAGCTTTTCTTAACTTTAAATTAACCTGTCTGGTTTTTGCCTCTGGGCTTTTACCTTTCTCTCTTTTCTTTCTTTTTCTTTCTTTCTTTCTTTCTTCCTTTCTTTCTTTTTTCCTTTCTTTCTTTCTTTCTTTCTTTCTTTCTTTCTTTCTTTCTTTCTTTCTTTTTTTTTTCAGAGCTGAGGACCAAACCCAGGGCCTCTACCACTGAGCTAAATCCCCAACCCTCCTTTCTTTATTTCTGTATACCTTTCTTTCTTACTTTCTTACTCCATTGCTGGTTGTGTAGCTGGGTGGCTGGCCCCTGATGCCCTCCTTGCTGTGGAATAATGCTTTTGTAAAAACACTGGTTTAATAAAATGATGATTGGCCAGTAGCCAGGCAGGAAGTATAGGTGGGATAAGCAGACAAGGAGAATTCTGGGAAGGGAAGGCTGAGTCAGAAGACGCCAGCCTACAGTCCAGGGAGCAGCATGTAATGGTACACAGGTAAAGCCATGGAACACATGGCTACATAGATGAACAGAAATGGGCTGAGTTTAAATGTAAGAGCTAGTCAGTAGTTAGCCTGAGCTAATGGCCAAGCAGTTATAATTAATATAAGCCTCTGTGTCTTTACTTGGGGGACATGAGTGGGGAAGATTTGTCCCAACTGTGGGCCAGGCGGGACACAGAAAAACTTCAGCTACACCTCTTCCTCTCACTCCTAGATCTCTCCTCTCCCAGATTTCTATTAATTCTCTCTGCCTGCCAATCCCACCTATCCTTCCTCCTGCCTTGCTATTGACCATTCAGCTCTTCATTAGACCATCAGGTGTTTTAGACAGGCACAGTAACACAGCTTCAAAGAGTCAAATAAATGCAACATAAACAAAAGTAACACACCTTAAAAGAATATTCCCCAACACAAGGGTGGCACCACCCACAGTGGGCTGAGCCCTCCCACATCAATCATTAAAAATGCTCTACAGACTTGCTATTGTGTAAAACCCAATATTTGGGAGGTATTTTCTCAGTTGAGTGTTCCTCTTCCCAAATAACTCTAATTTGTATCAAGTTGACATAAAACCAGGGCTGGAGAGATGGCTCAGCGGTTAAAAGCTCTGGCTGCTGTTCCAGAGGACTGGGGCTTGATTCCCAGCATCCACAAGGCAGCTCACAACTGTCTCTAACTCTAGTACTGGGGGTCAGATGCCTTCTTCTGGCCTCTGTAGGCACTGCACACACATTGTGCATAGACATACATGCAGGCAAAACACCCATACACATTATTTTAGAGTTGACTTAAAACTAACCAACACAACAGTGCAGAAATAAAACCACATAGATGGTCAGCAAAAACCAATAAGGAATCCCAATAGCTCTGTGGATAGAAGAATATAATTAACCCTTCAAATGAAACAAGATACCAGAATATCTATAAACAAAACCACAAAGGAATCTCAATTCTTATCTGGCACTATATGCAAAAACTGAAAAAAGCATACACAAAAGTGTAAAAGTCAAAGGTGCAACATTTCTAGAAAAAAAGAAAAAGTGTGATTCTCTAGTGTATAAGAAGAATCAACCATAAAAGAAATAGTGGCCACTTTGATTTCATCAAAATCAGAAACCTTTCTTCATAAAACACTATTGAGAAAATAAAAAGTCACCGGGCAGTGGTGGTGCACGCCTTTAATCCCAGTACTCGGAAGGCAGAGCCAGGCGGATCTCTGTGAGTTCGAGGCCAGCCTGGTCTACAAAGTGAGTTCCATGAAAGGCTCCAAAGCTACACAGAGAAACCCTGTCTTGAAAAACCAAAAGAGAGAGAGAGAGAGAGAGAGAGAGAGAGAGAGAGAGAGAGAGAGAGAGAGAATAAAAAGTCAAGCTACATGCTAGGAAAAAATATTTTAAAATGTTGTTTGTTCCGAGCTGGGTGGTGATGGCTCATGCCTTTAATCCCAGCACTTGGGAGGCAAAGGCAGGCAGATCTCTGTGAGTCTGAGGGCCAGTCTAGTGTACAGAGCAAGTTCCAGGACAGCCAGGGCTACACAGAGAAAACCTGTCTCAAAAAATAACAACTAAAATTTTGTCTGTTCTGCATATAAAGTAGTCAAAAACTTTATATCTGAGATATATATACACAAAACCCTCAATTCAATTATAAGATGATAGACCTACTTTTTTCAATGAGCAAAAAATTTAAATACTTTGTACAAGTGACCAATAAACATATGTGATATCAACACTGTTACAAGCAAGGAAAGATGGGTTAAAACACCAGCAGGATTCCATCTACATCCAGCGGATGGTTAAAGTTTAAAAATCATGATATCACTGGGCAATGGTGGTACATGCACACCTTCAGGAGCAGAGGCAGGTGGATCTGTGAATTAGAGGCCAGCCTGTCTACAAAGCTAGCTCTAGGACAGCCAGGGCTACACAGAGAAACCCTATCTTTAAAAACAAAAGGAAACCCTGATGATATCAAAGATTACATCATCAGAGTGTAAAATGATAAGGCAGTTACATGATAGAGTCTAGAATTTTCTTACACAGTTAAACATACTCTGGCAGAAATAGCCCAACAGTTCTACCCACCCTTAGACATTGAGAGAAATTAAGGCATCAATCCAGCAAGTCTTGCACACAATTATTCTTAAGAACTGTGCTTGTAACTAACCCAACTATCCCTCAGTAGACAAAGGGATAAATAGAGTGTAGTATATGTCTACCATGGAATAGTACTCAGCAGTTAACACAACCAGTTACCAATTCTCTACCACATTGTGCTGAGCTTGAGAGGCCAGACACAAAAGAACACAAACTGTATTTGCTCATTTATATGGATCTCTAGAAAGACAAACAAACTATGGTGACAGAAAGTGGGGCTGGGACTGCGAAAGATGGTACAAGGGGGCCTAAGGGACTTTCCGAGGATGATGAAGAAATTCTAAGTTGATAGGGATGGAGTCTATCCAGGTGTGTACACATATTTTAGGCATCTATAAAACTGTACACTGAAATTTGTATATCTACTATAGAGTCTGTATTCTTTGAGCCTCTTGCTTGTCAGATAGTAATTGTCTTTATATATGAATGAATGGAGGAGGAGGATGGTGATGAGAGGTCTCATGAAGCACAATCCTAGGTAGGCACTAAATCCCTTCTCTGCCCATCTCTCTCTCTCTGTGTACATGTATGCATGTGTGTATGTGTGTAGCTGTGTGTTTGTATATGGATGCATGCATGTACATGTGTGTATGTTTGTATGTGGATGCTTGTAGGTATACGTGTGTGTGCATGTGGAGGTCAGTTGTCTTAGTTAGGGTTTCTATTGCTGTGAAGAGACACCATGACCAAGGCAACACTTACAAAGGAAAGCATTTAATTGGGTGGTTCACTTACAGTTTAGAAGTTCAGTCCATTATTATCATGGCAGGGAACATGGTGTTGTGCAAGCAGATGTGGTGCTGGAGAAGTAGCTGAGAGTCCTACATCTTATGGGCAACAGGAAGTGGTCTCAGACATTGGGCAGTATCTTGAGCATATATAAGACCTCAAAGCCTGCCTCCACAGTGACGCACTGCTTCCAACAAGATCATATCCACTCCAACAAGGCCACACCTCCTAATAATGCCACTCCCTATGAGATTATGGGGACCGATTACATTCCAACTACCTCACCGGTGGTCAACCTTTGTTACCATTCCTCAAGTGCCAACCACTTTGTTAGAAATATGGAACACATGGGCTGGAGGTATGACTCAATGGTTAAGAGCACTGGATTCTCTTCCAGAGAACCCAGGTTTGATTCCTACACCCACATGGCAACTCACAGCCATCTATGACCCCAGTTATAGGGGGTCCAATGCTCTCTTCTGACCTCCATGGCCATGTACATAATACAGAAATACACAAAGGCAAAACACCTATAAACATAAAATAATCAATCTTTTTCAATGGAACTCATCATGAATTTGCATGCTGTCTTTGCACAGCAGCTGTGCTAATCACTGTGCCATTCCAGTATTAGTATATATGCACCAAATATACTGTATATACAAATATAGATAGTGCACCCTTCTCTGAAGCCACTGAGAAAGGCAGCATTGCCCAGCTAACTCCAGGCTTGAGATCAAGCCTGCACAAGACAATCCATACAAAGCCCTTGCACTGGCCCTTAAGATGTTAGCAACAGAGAAGCTTCCCCTAGCTGACCCCTTCTCTCTCTGCATGTGATGATGAAGTACCCACATGAGCAATCCTGGCTTCTGCCTCCTGCCCTTCTCTTCCTGGCATTCTGTGACCAGCTCCTGGAAATGGCATGCTGTCTGTCTATCCCTGTAGCTGTCCCATGGGCAGGGCTTGGACAGGGGTGCTGCTTGGAGCACTGAGGAGCCCAGCAGGCAGGGCCAAAGGCTCCTGATTCTGCTAATCTTCTCCAGGAATGTCTGCCGTTCTTCAAGTGGCGCTAGATAACAATGGGACTTTCTCTTTGCCTTCCCTGTTGTCCCAACATCAGAGTCCTCAAACCATGGCTTTGGCTCCATAAACACCCAGAGATGGCTTGTTGCTCCACACGGGCAGGGACTGGTGACCCTGAGGTATGCTTCCAGCTGACCACATTCCTGGGAGGCAGAAGGAACCAGAGCTGGGGAAGTCACGGAGTTTACCTAGCTGCATTTCCCAAGTATCATGTAGGAGTTACGGATGGAGCGAGGAAGCCTCTGCTCTCAAACAGACACTGAAGACTGAGCAGAGGACAGGAAGATTTCATTACTTGCAGTTCATAGAAGAAAATCGCCCCGAGTGTGAGCGATCACACAGAGAGTTCTACAACATTTGTAGGCTTTCTCACATTGCTTCTAAGCTGCATCATTGGTGGGCTTAAAGTACTAAGAGCCACAAAGAGTCAGTATGACTAAGTTTGTAATGGGAAATTCCTTTCTGTGGTCAGCTGGTCAAGCATGTTCAGATGCCGGAAGAAAGGGTAGAACATTCTTTTTGCATAGGACAACCATAGGCAGCTGCTTCCCTATTTCTCTCCTCAAGACAGGATAATTGCAGGCAGCTGCTTTTACCACTAACTGCCAGGTACCATTTCTCAAGAAGGATTTTATGGTAAAATATTGCCTTTTACTCTTCATTATCTCCTTTACAGGAGCTCATCGCTGGCAGGGTGATGCTCGCTGGTCTAGGTGTGTACGCGTGTGTGTGCTATGGCATGCATAGGGAGATCAGAGAACCACTCACAGGAGTCAGTCCTCTCCTTCCATCGTGTGGGTCCCAGGAGTTGAACTCAGGTCATTGGTGGCAAGTGCCTTACCCTTGAGCCATTTCACAGGCCTACGTGAGTGCTTCTTCTTGTGGGCATGTTCTATTGATGTCAGGTTTTCTATCTTCCAATGGCATATGCAGAAGTTTTCCTCTTACCTCTACATGCCCACTGGGCACATGTGCACACACTCAATATATAAATAAAAATAAATACGTTTTTCAGCAAAATTTAAAAAAGACAAATGCCTCTCAAACAAACAAAAGCAAAGAAACAGCCTCATCTACAAACTGCTGACATCTCCTCTCACCTTTCTACCCTTTTCTTCTTCTTCTTCTTCTTCTTCTTCTTCTTCTTCTTCTTCTTCTTTCTTGGCCTTTTTTGGCATCAGTAAAATATGTCTTATCTTCTCCATTGTCAATGTGTGAGTAACACGTTGCCAGTTACACATGCAGATAAGATTTGCCCAGTCTACTTTAAAGTCACTTTGTGCCATTTCATGTGAAATGAGGGACTCACAGCATGTATTTTGTGCACACACACACACACACACAGAGAGAGAAAGAGAGAGAGAGAGAGAGAGAGAGAGAGAGAGAGAGAGAGAGAGAGAGAGAGAGAAAGCGAGAGAGAGAGAGCAAGCACAAAATTCCCTTTTAGAGGTTGGGGAGATTGCTCACTTGCAGCAGAAGCATGAGGATCTGAACTCAATCTCCAGCACCCACATAAAAAGCCAGGTACAGTGATATATGTTTGCAGGCCCAGCATTTAGGAGGCAGGTACAGGAGATTCACTGGGGCTCACCAGCTAGCTAGCTTTAACTGACCAGTGAACCCCAGTGAGGGACCCTGTCTCAAAAAACAAGGCCAATGGATCTTGAGAAACAATACCTGAGGTTGACCTCTGACCTCCACATACATGTGCATGCACACCTATACACATAAACAGTCTCTTCCTCAATATACAATTCTTGTTTAGGCAGGAAATGAGGAGAACTCTTAAATCATCATACAAAGTTGTGGATTTCCTTACAACATTTTCATACATACTTCGTGTTGGCTGAGCCTCCTCCCCTGCCCCCTCCCCCATCTCACTGCCTACCACAGTACCCTTCTACCCACCACCCAGTAGTCCCCTCCCACTTCCATGTCACAAGGGCTCTATTACCCCCAGGCCCTCCTCTCTTAAACTCTGTTTTTCCCTCTCATGGTCCCTTCTCATTTCATGACCTATGTCCACACTCACTCCCACATAAATACACATAGCATAACAATTAGAAACTAGGATCTGCGTCTGAGAGAGAACATGTGGTATTTGTTTTCCTGTCTCCACCTCAGTTAATGTAATAGCTTCCAGATCCACCTGTTGTCCATGACATTTTCATAATTTCATTTTTTCTTTATGACTGAATGCAATTCCATTGCATATACGTACCACATGTCCATTACCCACTCATCTGTTGATGAGCATCTAGGCTACTTCCATTCTCTGGTCATTGTGGATAGAACATCAAACATCTCTGTGGTAGAATATAAAATCCTTTGGCTATGTATCCAGAAATGGTATAAAATTATATGATTGATTTGTTTGTTTGTTTGAAGAAATCTGCACACACTGGTTTCCACAATGCCTGCTCAAGTGTATGTTCCCACCAGCAGTGAGGGGATAAGGTTCCACATGTCCTCATTTGCCAGCATTTGCCGCTTGTTTTCTTGATGATAGCTGTTCTTGCTGTGGTGAGATCGAATCCTAAAATCATTTGGATTTGCATTGAAATGATGACTAAGAGGCAAGAGGTGCCCCCTGGTGTAATAGTGGCATGGTGGTTACTGGGGTAACCAACCCTCTTCTGATTGGATCCGAGACCTTCTCCACACAGATATATGTGTGGCACTATATATCTGGTCAAAAGCCTGTGAGTGTGAAGATTGTAGACCCTAGAGAGGGAACCCAGTGGTGGTGTTTTGGAAAGTGGTCATGTTGTCAAAGTATCTTCTTAATATTTATGTTTATACACATAAATTTGTGATGCTCTCATCCTTAGTCAGAGAAGCTTATTTTTGCAGCGGATTCATAACTGGTCAAAGTGCTGAGAGTCAGTGACTGTGAGTACTCAGTCATTGAAAGTCTGAGACAGTTATATCAGCTTCCCTCCCCCAATCCAAGTCTCAGGAAACATCAAAGAAGGGTGGAAAGAGTGTTAGAGCCAGAGAATGGGAAGGAAAGCTATGAAAGGCTGATGTAGGCTTCAACTCACAGCAGCTGTGGTTGCCTGTACAAGGCCTGCACAAGACCAAGCTACTCAAAATCCCAGCATGAATGAGGGAGGGCTCCTGAGGCCTCATCCCTAGCTGAGCAGCTATTGGTATTTGATGATTGCTTAGGGAGGGAGAGTTACTTTTCTTTGGGAATGTAGTCACAGGGAGGCTGCCCATGCCCCATTGGAGCATGTCCCAAAATCCGTATGCATATGGTCAGCTAATTATTCATAATAACAATGTTTTTTTAAAAAGACATGAAGCTGGGAGGGAGACAGGTTGGTGGGTCCTTGGGGAAGTTGGAGGAGGCTGCTGAATAAGATTAAAATATATTTTATACATGTATAAAAATTTCAAAGTAAATTTGAAATGTTATTTTAAAAAGAAAAGAAAATGTTGCTAAGAACATTGAAGACTTTAAAAAATATTTATTGGCTATTTGTATTCCTAGAAGGTGAGCTACTGAGGAACAGAAAGGGAGCAGTTGGAGGGAAGAAAGAAAGGAGAATGGGGGATGATTAAACCAGCTATATATAGGTCTGAAAAGAAACCCATCATTTTTCACAATTAAAAATTCTATTTTTTTTTTAATTGAACAAGCTCCTCTTAAAGGGATTAATGAACTCCAAGGCTGCCTTTTATGTTCAGGACATGGTTGGTCCCAGCACTCTTTATACCCTTGTGCAAATCCATGCTCCTAACTGTTCCAAGGACTTCTTTGATCTTTCTTGTAGTGCAAGTCCGCACTTGGCAATGACTTCTTTTGGGATTTTTATACCTGGAAAGGTTATTTCACAGTTACTGGAAGACATTTTTACTAGGTTTAAAAAAAAAAAAAACACTCTTATCTCTATTTTTTAAATGTTGTTCTGGCTCATGCCGATTCCAACAAGACAGACATCTGCTGTCTGTCTTTGCTCGGGCTGTGGCTCAGTCTTTGCCATGTCATTTTTGGAGCACTTAATCATGAAATGCTTGGTGTGGTTTCCGTAGTCGGAAGTTCACAGAAGAATGACTTTTGTCCCATCTCTCCTCTGCAGGGACTCCAATGACATGTGCATTAGGGTGTTCATCGTTGCCCCAAAGCTCACTGTGTTTGGTTTTTTCAGTTTTTGAAGTGTTTTTCCTTTGTGTTTGTAGGTAGTTTTTTTATCACTCCGTCTTCAGTTCCCTATCTCTGTGATATCCAACCCACCATTTCCAATACCAGATAAACTTCAGATAAACCTCCATGTCTGTAAAACAGTCTAGTCTTATACCTCTTTAGTGTATTCAGTCACTCCTCTATCTTCCCCAAGATGTCATGAAGTGATGTGGGAAGGCCTTGGCCTACTGAGTCTATTGTTTATGTAAGTTCTGGGTAACATTCTCTCTTCATTGTGTATCATATCTCTCTGCATCTTTTCATATCCAATAATATTTGAGTGCACTCTAGCATTTAAATATTACCTTGTTGGGTAGTAGATGTTTTGGTATCCCTATAAGCACGCTTGAACTTTGTTATGAGACATAATTAAGTCACTTAAAGACTGATTCTTTTAAAAAAAGAAATTATTTTTAATTATGTGTATGTTTGTGTGTGTTCCTATGTGGGTATGTGCACATGAGTGCAAGTGCTCAAAGAGGCCAGAAAAAGGCACTGGATCCCCTAGAGCTGAAGTTATGGGATGGGAGGGTTGAGGGGCCTGTTGTGAGTGCTGGAAGTGAACTGGGGTCCCTTGTTAGAGTAGTACATGCCACAGCTGGGCCACCTCTCCAACCCCAAGAGTAATTCTTTTAAGATGGCTGATTCTTTGCTGGGTGTATGACATTCCTGCAATGCCAACCTACCCAATGACATGTGCGCCCACTATCCAGGACTCTGCTTATTCCTTCCTGGTCCTGAGGTTCTGGCAGTGTGCCCTTCCTCTCCTTCTTGGCAAAGCAATGATTGTACCTAACAATGGCCCTGACAGCGTGGGTCCCTTCTCCAGATGCTGGTACCAGCTCCCTCACTCTTACAACCCATTACTAAGCCAGTAGCATGTATTTGGGATTTTATTCCAACAAGCCCATTGCCTTTAAATTTGGTTATATTAAATCAGAGCAGCATTTAGTCTGGGGCTGATTTTTTTCTGGCCACTGAAGCAGGCACCATGCAATTGACCTGACTACAAAAGTTTCCGTTCTGGATGGCACAGTCAGAGTGCTTTCTCTCCTTGAGCTACAAAAATCCCCCCTCCCTCTCCCTTTGGTCTTCTATTTCCCCTGCTTTGTGTAACCTTTTCTCTTGACTCCACATACTTGAAGGACCCTCTGTGTGTTTCTAGTTTTCTTCCCACAGCTTCTCTTTGCTAACGATTTCCTCTGCAAAACCAAGCCGTTTTAGCACCCAGTTCTGTCTTCTCATTTAGGAGAGATTCTTTCAGCCCTCCCTAGTTTACCCTTCTGGAATCATCTGGTGTATGGTGGGGTGCACCTCAGTTGCTGCTCTTGCATTAGGGGTTGAAGTTCCTTGTTGCTCAATGTCTAATGCGTTAAGACAGATTGTGACATATATTTGTCAAGAAGTTTTGGCTGTTTAGGGTGGAAGTAAACCTGGTCCGTTAATCCATCTTGTTTAGAATTGGGAGTCTCAAATATCTATCTTTTGTTGGATAAGCCTGAAGTCTCTGTTAGTCATCCGAGCTGTGATGTATATCCTGAGACCTTATGAGTCAAAGGCTGTGGGGAGGCAGCTCGTTCAGTCCCCTGGGAATGGCCTGTTTTCTTGGAACTTGCTTCGAACACCTTGGCAGCTGACAGATAAGAGAAGATCCCAAAATGTTCTGTGCTTGGAAGAATATGTGGCCCAGGCCCATCCCACTCCAGTACCACCGTCACTCTGACGACTGTTCTGTCTTGACCAGACAGGGCCATCTCTGTTGCGCTGCTGTTGAGGCTTGTGGTAGATTACAAACTGTAATTCCTTCAAGCACTTACTCAATTGCTAATTTCTCTGTGTTAAGTTCCGGGTATTAATCACAACACATTCTTTCTCCTCATGTTCTCAAAGCTTAACATTGGCTTTCTCACGCCCACCACTTGCTGTCTTTCATCTTGAACAAAAAAAAGGCAAATTAAAACTTTTGTTATGAGCATTTATTGAACTGGTAAGTGTTACTGAAACTTGACTGCTCAGAGCTTCTGAAGAACCTCATTTTATTCCTTCTTAGAGTTTCAAAATACCCTATCTTTATTGTCTCTCCAACACCCTCTTGTTTTAGAATCTCTTGATTTTATTGTATTTCTATTTTTATGATGGCTGATTCTTTGCTGGGTGTATGACATTCCTGCAATGCCAACCTACCCAATGACATGTGCGCCCACTATCCAGGACTCTGCTTATTCCTTCCTGGTCCTGAGGTTCTGGCAGTGTGCCCTTCCTCTCCTTCTTGGCAAAGCAATGATTGTACCTAACAATGGCCCTGACAGCGTGGGTCCCTTCTCCAGATGCTGGTACTAGCTCCCTCACTCTTACAACCCATTACTAAGCCAGCAGCATGTATTTGGGATTTTATTCCAACAAGCCCATTGCCTTTAATTGTCTTTTTACAAGTCAAGGGGCTAGTACAATAGTCTTGTGGGTTTTTTTCCTACTCTAAGACAGTGAGTGTTTCTGGTTGAATGGTTACTCCTAGCTTGTGGCTTCTTGTTCACCGCGGCTAGGTCCTCTGTATTCAGTGAACTGAAAGGCAGAAAGCAGATGAACAGCTCATGACATGGCCAGGCATTGTGGTGCATGCCTTTAATCACAGCAGAGGCAGAGGCAAGTGGAGCTCTGTGAATTGGAGGCCAGCCTAGTCTACATAACAAATTCCTAGACAGCCAGAGCTACCTTATAGAAAGACCCTGTCTCAAACAACAACAACAAAAGAGTTTGCTATGGAACAATCTTTTTGTACACTATGAATATATATTACTCTCATTGGCTAAAAAAAAGCTGATTGGCTGGTAGCTGGGCAAGAAGAGATTGAGTCCAAGAGCCAGACTGGGAGAGTTCTGGGAAGAGGAAGGGTGGAGTCAGAGAGTTACTGGCAAACACAGAGAAGCAAGATGAGAATGCCATACTGAGAAAAGGTACCAAGCCATGTGGCTAAGCATAGATGGGAATTATGAGTTAATTTAAATGTAAGAGTTAGCTAGTAACAAGCTTGAGCTATTGGCTGAACATTTATAATTAATATAAGCCTCTGAGTGATTATTTGGGAGCCGGCAGTCAGGATAGGAAACATTCATTTACAAGAGTTCATGAGGAAGCCTAGGCACTGGGCCAAGAAGTGATATTGTATTGGCCAGAACTAGTCACATGGTCTTGAATGAAAAACAGAAATAAAAAGCAAAGGAAAGGAAATGACTGGTCCCAGGTTTTGGCACCAGATGAATGAATGAATGAATGAATGAATGAATGAATGAATGAGGAAAGGAAAGAACATGACTGCTCCTAGATATGGTGGAAAAGAAAGTTTATTGTAGATAAAAGGGAGAGGCAGGGACATCTGGGGAGTCCAGAGTAAACATGACCAGACTGAGCAGGGCCATGTGGGGAGAGGAGGAGCAGAAGAGAGAGGGGAGGCAGGGGAATGAGGTGCAGCAGCCAGGAGGCCAAAGGTACAAAAGGGACAGGTAACCAAAATGTCTGGACTATACAGGGAAGAGCCTCTGGGGGAAGGGCAGCCCAGTCCCTGGGCCGGAGAGTTCAGGGTAGAGGGCAGGGTGTGCCAGCCATACCCTGTAACAGGAAGGGACTGAGGGATGCTGGGAGAACCTGGAGGCCAGGTCCACTCTGATATGCTAAACAGGTACCTTGGCCTTTTGTCCCAGGTTTGAAACTTAACAGGCCCCATCCAGAAACAGGGAACGCCGAGAAATGCAGTCATCTTACATGGACTTTACTCTGAAAGACAAAGAAGATTGCTTGGTGATCTCACAGCACTGTCCATGTGCCCATCTTCACCTCTGCCCACCTGCGTACCTTCTCCCACCATAGTTAGGATTCCTCAGAAAGGCAGAAGCCACAGGCTAAACTGAGACACAAGGAAAGAGATTCATTATGAGAGATTGGCTCATCCAATTACAAAGGTTGAAATAACCCATGGTCTTTGACCTACAAACTGGAGAGCAAGGAAATGTTGGTATACTCTTAAGTTGTAAAACCTGAGAACACACAGTCAATTGTATATTTCTTAGCCTGAATCCAAAGACTTAAGAACCAAGCTTCTGACATCTGAGGAGAGGACAGTTTCCTAGGCCTTTTTGTCCTATTCTCAATGTATTCAATGATGTCCACTCCTACTGGCCAGGGTGATTTTCTTTATACAGTCTCTGATGCAAATGTTTCTTCTAGAAACATCCTCACAGACGCACCTAGGCATAATGTTTAACAAGCTATCTGGTCATCCCTCAGCCTAGTCAAGTTGAAACAGAAAATTAAGCATCCTATCCTCCTCCTTGTTCAACACTTCTGAGTACTGACTACTTCAGAGGCTGGGGCAGGTGGTAGCCAAGTGCTGTTGTTTTAGTGTGTCCTTCCAAAGTCCATGGGCTGGAACCTTCCATTATTAATCGGCAGTGTTGGGAGTTGATGCCTAGGGGCAAAGAGGTTGGTGTCAGCTCCTTCGGGCCCTCTTTACCCTGTGCCTGGTTCCACACTCTCTTGCCCTTGGCTCTTCATCCCTATGAATACACTTCTTTCTTAATTCACCGGGTAAGTGGGGGAGGGTGTCTCAGAAGGGACGTATTGCTCTCATGTCACTAGTGAGGACATGCTTCCCTAGGACAGAACCTAGGCTTTTATACTCAGACTGCAAGGAAAAGGGTCTACGACCTCCTCTTGGACACACAGTCTGGGGAGAAAGAATTGACTGCTGTACCACTAGCTCCCATTGGCTTCTGTATCCAACCTGCTGCCCAGACCTTGAGGCCCCTGCAGGCAGAGATGGATCTGTCTCTCTGCTGAATAAATGAATGTAGAGTGGGCGAGGGGGGTGGATAAGTCTACTGTTGAGCAAGACAGTCCCAGGGCTTCTACTCAATGTGGATGGATCTCGACTCCAGTCTTTGTGTTGAGATAGCAGAATTTGTGAGCTGCAGAACACAGTATGTGGAAGGAAGAAGCCTCCTGAGGCCAGGGGATGTGAGGTTGCCACTAAAACTCCTTCCCTGGGGGCGAGTAAAGCAAGGGCTACCTTTCCTCCCAAGGTCCCGATAACACACTAGACAGGGTTCCACCAGAGTTCTCTCTGGAGAGCAAATGGCTTTATTTTAATGACTCTATTAAGCCTAGATGAGGGTTTACTTTCAGGGGTGTGGCACTCCCCCCACAACTGTCCACATCTGGGAAGCCTTACCCAACAAGCATGAGGACTTCCTAGCCTTCCCCAGCCTATATACTCTAGCTCCTCCCCCAGGCCACATGCAGAGTTGCTGGGTGGTAGGGAGCAGCTGGATACTCAGAAGAGACTCAAGCATGTAAACTGTCAATCATCCCAAATGGGATCATCTTTTGCAGGGCAGGAGATGGGGTGGGGTGGGGTGGGGGTGCCACAGCTGAACTCCCCAAGATAGTAGTGGTTTGACTCAGAGGACAGTCACTCACAACAGAGGTCCTACAGCAGAGACTTCAGTTTCCATTAAGTAAAGGCTCAGCACCCCCCTCCTCCATGCCCACTCAGCTGGCCTGGGAGGCAGAACTACTCCCATCAGTGCCTCTTATGCTTGTGATGGGCATAAGGTCTTTAGTTAGGAAGTCACTGTAAAGTTTGTTGAATACCCATCATGTGCTGGGTACCGTGTTGGGTACAGGCAATCTCATACAATCAACACAGGCCCTAAACCTTCCAGCTAATTAGCCAATAACTATCTGTACTGCATGGGAACTTCACAGTCCCTGTCCAAGAATGCGTCTCCTCTTCCTCTACATTTACCCTGGGTGACAAGAGGTAGATGAGCAGGGTTTTCTTATTCATCACTTCCCTTCCTGGGGCAGGATTCAAATCCACTTCATCTCTTACCAAGTGTGATGGTTAGCCTTCATTGCCAATGTGACTGGATTTGGAATCACCTAGGAGACACACTTCTGGGTGTGTCTGTGAGGATGTTTCCAGAGAGGCTTAACTGAGGAGAGAAGACCCACTATAAATGTAAGTGGCACCATGACATGGGCTAACATGCCAGGTTGAATAAAAAGGGTAAAGAGGAGGTCAGCTGGACACCAGCACTCCTTCTTTTATTTGCTCCCTGGCTCTGGACACAATGTGACCAGCCACTTCATGCTCCTATACCACAGCTGTGCCTGCTCGAGTCCACTATATGGACTGTCCCCTTAAACTGAACCAAAGTCAAGCCTTCATGAAGTTGGCTTTGCAGGGCATTGTGTGACAGAGATAAGTAATTAGCACACCACGCTAGACTAACAGGGGAAGAGGAAGTATTCCTGAGGAAGGTGGAGGGGGAACAAACAGAAACTAGAATAAAAGGAACAATAGAATGCACCCGGGACACATCAGGCCTGCTTGCTCTTCAGCTCTGTACTACACCATGCCCTTGCAGAATGAGGCTTCATCTGTCTCTCTACAGAACTGGGTGGAGACACAGCTGGCTTAAGAAATGCACCCAGGTGGTCCTGACATGCATGCAGAGTTCTAAAGAGACACTCGCTCCCCTTCCCAGACCATTCAGATAATGGATCCCAGGACATTGGAATTTCTCCAGGAGTCTCATCTGGAAGAGGGGAAAAGCCAAAGCATTGGTGCCAGCCAGCCAGCCAGCCAGGGAAGAAACGTCACACAGTTGTGGCAACCTGCCAGACCACACTACAGAAGAGAAAGGATTCAATGTCCATGGCTCAGTGATGGAAAGGACCACACCTTTCCTGGACTGCCTAGTTACACATACCTCTTGCACTCTACTTAAGCCTCAACTTGACATTGGGATCCCAAAGATGGACTTGGGGGGTGGGGGTGGGGGCGTCTCTGGGTATCTTTACCTGTTCCTCTTCCCAGTGTGGCTGCGTGGAATAAATCACCTGTCTCTGCCTGTCACTATTACTTGTTTAATTGGCTGATTGAGAGCAGTGGCCCAGCCCACTTTGTTAGGGCTGCCAGGGCCAAGGCTCTGACCCTATCAATGCCAGAAACAATGCCAGGAGGCTGCTGGGTAGCCCAGGTGAAAATGTGTTGTCCTGAGGGTACATTTCCCAAGCCTCCCTGCCCCCTCATCTACACTTGCACATATAAGATGACACATTCCTAGACTCCAAGAATGTGCCTGACAATTCCATAGGAAACCCCTTCAGAGGTGGACTGTTCCCTCCTGTTTTCTGAAGCCAGGCCAAGGTGCCACCAGAGTCATAGTGTTAGAGCCATAGACACTAAACTTAAGGAAAGGTCCCAACGTGTCCCTTGGTACCATGCTTGGATCTTTCTGGAAACTTTTACTGCTTAGATATTAGTCCAACATTCCAAGAATTCCTAAGAACCACCCTAGGCCACACTGTCGGGGTCACTGCCCTAGGGGGACCCAGTACCTCCCATCTGGTTTTAACAGCTGCAGTGGGGAAAAGCATTTTTCTTTTCTAATAGAAATATTTTTATGTGTGTGAATGCCTAGCCTGTGTGTATGTCTGTGCATCGCTTGTGTGCCTAGTGCCCTCAGAGGCCTAGATCCCCTGGAACTGGAGTTTCAGGTAATTGTGAGCCACCATGTGGATGCTAGGAATCAAACCCTGGGCCCTCTGGAAGAGCAACCAGTGCTGCTCCTGCCTCATTAGCTTCTGTCAGGAAGATAGCTTTGTGCTTTGGGTACCCCTAAGGGGAAGAAGGACTCCCTATAGCATCCCTGCGGTGGTAACATAGGAAAGGATAGTGGCCCATCTCTGGAAATGTTTTAGTCCTCTGCTCCATATGTGGCACACATGTCCTGGCTGAAGGTTTAAATATGCAGAGAGACTGAAGACTTCATGAGAAGACAAGATCCTGTGTGGAGAGGATGTCTCTAAAGAATCCCCATCAGGGACTATTCATTGACCCGTGGGGAGTCGGGGGGAGGGGGAGAGGGAGAGGAGTGGTGGGTCATCCCTGGAGAGTGGGTGAGCGCTGGAAGGTGGCTTTGTTCCTCTAGCTCCTGAGACCATGGCTCTTTGTTTTGGCATGGCCTTCCTGCTGCCCCCGTTCTCAGCCTCAGCCTCATTCTGGTAAAAGAATCAGCTGTTACCCTTTCTATAGGGGCACCTCACCCCTCTGCACACACAGGGAAGAACGGTTAACTCTAAGCAGAGTGAGAAAAGACTTCTGTGAGGAGGTGCGAACCTTTTAAAAAATGAAATAAAACCTGTACACTCTGTAGCAACACCCCCAAGTCCTCCAAGGCCGTACACCTGAATTTTAATGAGCAGACAAATCAGCTGAGGATCTAGTTAAAGGTCAGATTTAAAAGGTACGCCCAGGGGGGCTGGAGAGATGGCTCAGGGGCTAAGAGCACTGGGTACTTCTTCCAAAAGGTCAGGGTTCAATTCCCAGCACCCACATGGCAGTTCACATATGTCTGTCACTCCAGTTCCAGAGAACCTGACACCCTCACACACACATACATGCAGGCAAAACACCAATGCACATAAAACCTTAAAAAAAAAAAAAGGTATGCCCAAATGCCATGCACCAGGCTGCAGCACACACACTGAGGAACAAGCATAAGGAGCAGCTAGGCAGGCAGCCCGGAACCCTACAGGGCAGTGGCTCTCAGCCTTCCTATGCCGTGACCCTTTAATACAGTTCCTCATGTTGTGGTGACCCCAACCACAAAATTATTTTCACTACTACTTCATAACTGTAATTTTGCAACTGTTATGAATTATAATGTAAATATCTGATGTGACCCTACTAGGGGTCAAGACCCACGGTTTGAGAACCACTACTGTGGGGCTTTCCCTCCAAAGACATGGATACACAGAGCCCTTCCTTGAACTTGGCCAGATGCTGGAAGTGGCAAATGCCCAGGCAAAGGGGCCACAGGCCCCATTTGGACAGGAGCTCCCTGGGGAACGTGGTATATTGATACTCTACCCCTCAGCCTCTTCTATTTTCTTCTCTTCCAATTTCTGATGGGACACATTTTCTGTCCCATGTTCCTACTCTCTGTTTCCCCTCCCTGATAATCAGCTCATCAGAAAGGGAGACAGACTTACCAATGCAATGGTTAGAACATAGACTGTCAGCTTCCCAATATGGTGGAGGTAATTTACCTCCAGCTCTGGGAGTCATGCTCTCTACTGACTCTGGGAGGCAGTGGGTCCATGCCTCCATCCAGCAGTGTGTAGCCCAGAAACCTTTTTTTTTTTTTGTCTGTACTAGCAAAAGCTAAATCTACCATGAGGCATACTGTATGGCTTGGAGACAACTCTGTATACCGCATTGGGAATCTGCCATGTTGCAGATCAAGCCCACACACTGCAATCCAACTGTTTTTAGCTCCTTTTTAGAATCTTTTTTTTTTCAAGTTCTCTCAAGTTTCAGGTAGAGACTCGAGCCCCATATTGGGCGCCATTTGTAGCCAGAAGTTTTCTCCGGTCCTGCCCGGGCCCTGCGGTCAGGATGAATCTCTCCCACCCATGTCCCACAGATGCTTGGTCCCAAATAAACACACAGAGGCTTATATTATTTTCAAACTATATGGCCTAATGGCTCAGGTGTCTCACTAGCTAGCTCTTACATCTTAAATTAACCCATTTCTATAAATTTATACTTTGCCACATGGCTTGTAGCTTACTGGTACTTTTACATCTTGCTTCTCCTGCCAGCGGCTTGCAGCGTCTTTTCTCTCTCCTTTCTCCTCCCACTATCTCTCTTGGATTTTCCTGCCTGGCTCCATCCTGCCCTGCCATAGGCCAATGCAGCTTTATTTATCAACCAATCAGAGCAACACATATTCACAGCACACAGAAAGACATCCCACAGCAGGCTTGCCCACAGGCCAGTCTTATGAAAGCATTTTTCTCAATTAAGATTCCTTCTACTCAAGTGACCTTAGCCTATGTCAAGTTGGCACAGAAACTAATCGGCACAGGCATGTACTGTAGGTTGTAAGTGACAAAAACCAATGAACAAACAAAAGGAGCTTGTGGTAAAGTGCTTGCCTGACACAAATAAGGCCCTGGGTTGGATCCTCAGCACCAAACAGATAGACAGACAGACGTGACTTAAATACCTCCATCCCCCTTTTAAAAGATTGCTTTTTTATTTTTTAGTTTGGCTCTTTTTTTATTTTTTCCAGTGCTGGGGACCAAACCCAGGGCCTTACATGACTAGATCAGTGCTCTACCACTGAGCTACATCCCAGCCCTGACTTACATGTTCCAAGGGAACTTACTTATTAACAAACTAAAATGTCTAGAGATAGGCCCGAGCTGCTAACTAGGTTAGAGTGCCAGGACTGGGGGAAAGAGCACAGAAAAGAGGACTGTGTGCTGCTGATGTGGCCAAGGGCACACTAAGAGTCTGCTCACCTGTTTGATGACAGAGACCCCTGGACATCACAGTGCAGAGAAGGCACACTGGCCAGGGGCATTAAGGCAGACTGCAGCCACTGTCCCCCATGTCCAGGCTCCCTGTGTAGTACTCATGGTTCTGACGGTATATCTGGCTTGACTATTTAACGATCCCCACATCCACATTGCTTTCTGGTCTAAGACTTCAGTGTATCTCTCCCAAGTCTCTGTTCCTTGACAGTTTGACTTTCTGATGACCCCCCATGCAATTGCCATTCCGAAGTTCATAAGTAAAGACACTAGGTCTGCTGCACATGAGACCTCGAGCTATAAAAGGAAGTGGGACTGGAAAGGAAAGCACACGCTGTGTTGCCTTGGTTCTGATTATACACACAAATCAAACCAAAGCAGTGAGAGTGACGAGGCCCATGCTGCCACAGGATCGTCAAATCTGAAGAAAGCTGAGATGGGAGACAGTGCTTGTTGTCATTGTTCTTCATTGCCATGTTAGGAAAATCCCTGAGAGTTTTGCTCAGCCAAACTTCTAGCCATCATTCTTTCTCCCATCCCCCCATTTCCAGACTCACTGTTCAGTAGCCATTGTTCTAACCAGAACGTCTGGCTTGACTAAATGTGAAGCAGGCTATATTGTGGGGGTAACAATGGGGGTAACAGAGACAGGGAGACATGGAGACAGACACTGAGAGTTGTGGGAGCAAGAGACAGAGAAATGAAAGTAGGGATGCTAGCTAGTCCACAGTCATCGCAAGTTAGTACACAGAGCCATCACACACACAGAGCCATCACAGACACAGAGCCATCACAGACACAGAGCCATCACAGGGTAACACACAGAGCCATCACAGGGTAGCA
>CABHPH010134060.1:11842-32576 GCA_902168325.1 Peromyscus nudipes | reverse complement strand
ACACAGAGCCATCACAGGGTAACACACAGAGCCATCACAGGGTAGCACACAGAGCCATCACAAGCTAACACACAGAGCCATCACAAGCTAACACACACAGAGCCATCACAAGCTAACACACAGAGTCATCACAAGCTAACACAGAGCCATCACAAGCTAACACACACAGAGTCGTCACAAGCTAACACAGAGCCATCACAAGCTAACACACACAGAGTCGTCACAAGCTAGTACACAGCAAGGAGTCATTATTGAGAGGGAAGCAGGGAGCCAGCACTTTACTGTGTTGGTGCTCACAAGTCAGGGTACCCCAGACTCAGTTCTAGTTGAACAAGTGTTTGTTGCAACAAGAGAAGGGAAACCACACCCCATGGGGGACTCTAGGGTGCTGTCCCTGCCCTCATTGCAGTAACGACAAACCAAACTTCACCCAAGTGTGTCCCAAGTGCTCTTTGGCTGGTGAAGTCATCAATAACTGAGATGTCATTGATTGTTACAGTGTATCTGGGATGATTCGCCTGGTGTTTTGAGACAGGGTTTCTCTGTGTAGCCCTGGCTGTCCTGGAACTCACTCTGTAGACCAGGCTGGCCTTGAACTCAGAGATTCACCTGCCTCTGCCTCCCAAGTGCTGGGATTAAAGGCATGGGCCACCATCACCCAGCTAAATTGCCCATTTTTAAAAGGCTATCAGATTGTATTGGAAAAAGTGAAAATTACACTGTTTTTTCAAGAATATAATATATTAAACAAGAAGAGAAGTTTTACATTTAAAGGATAGGTAAAGATACAGCACTCAATGCTAACAAGAAGCAAACAAGCCGGGCGTTGGTGGCGCACGCCTTTAATCCCAGCACTCGGGAGGCAGAGGCAGGCGGATCTTTGTGAGTTCGAGGCCAGCCTGGGCTACCAAGTGAGCTCCAGGAAAGGTGCAAAGCTACACAGAGAAACCCTGTCTCAAAAAACCAAAAAAAAAAAAAAAAAAAAAAGCAAACAAGTGAATAAGATCCAAGTATATTATATGTATCTGTATGTGTGTATGTGCCAGCACTCTAGAGGTGCTGAGACCTGGGAGAATGGAGCCTATAAATGAGGCACACCAAGTCTCATGCAATAGCCAACTTTATTCAGGGCCCTAGACAATTTATGCTCTGAGAGTTAAGAAAGATAACCTGCTGAGGTCATGGGAGTGGGAGAGCTGTCCCCACACCCCTCCTCCACCATGTGGTGCTGAGAGTGAGGGAAAGATACCCTCCCCCACTTTCCCCTGTGGTGGATGAGAGCACTACCCCTGCCCCTCACGGGCTGCAGCACTTTGGACAGCAGGCCCTGCATCTCACCTGGGCAACACAATAAAGCTGACCCTGCTGAAGGGGCATGGGGAGACCACCCCTGAGGACAAGAGAGTGAGAAATCTGCCTCCCCCATCTGCCATATAGTGCTGAGAGTGAGGGAGAGATGCCCTCCCCACCTCCACGCACCCCTTACCACAGGTAGCAGGTAGGAGAGCTGGTCCTGAGGTCATGAGAACTGGTGAACTGGCCTGAAACCTCACCAGCTGCAGCATTGGGGAGAGCAGGTCCTGTACCATGTCTGGGCACCACAATAGAGCTAGCCCTGCTGGTGGGGGCATGGGTGAGCCTGCCCTAAGGGCATGAGCATGGGAGAGCTGGCCCCACTACTTGTCTGTCATGCCTGGGTGGGGGAAAGATGCCCTCCCTTACCCCTCGCTGCCTGTGGCAGGTAGGAGAGCTGGCCCCTGGGTCATGAGAGTGGAAGAGCTGGTCCTGCTTCTTACCAGTTGCAGCAGTCAGCAGAGTGGCCTCTACACCTCAGCTGGCCCTGAGCACATCAGAGCAGGAGAACCAGCCCCGCCCCTCACTACTTACTACATAGAGTGAGCTACCCAGGGCAGTGCTGGAGAGCTCACCCTGGTGTTGAGGATGAGGGAAAGCTCGCAAGCTGACCAACCCAACAACTATCCAGACCCAAAACCAGGGCTATGAGTCGGCCCATCCTGGCATCCGCCCCATCTAGGATCTGCTGGAGCACGTGAAGGGGCTGGTCCTGCAGACCCAAAGTTGCAGGATCTCCATGATGCAGGACAACAATAGGCTGTCTAAGAGGAGCCCCAGTGAGGGACCAGTATCAATGGTGTAGCAGAAACCAGAGACCTCTAACCAGACCAATGACTCTCTGCAATGAACACTTGCAAGTAAAGATGTATGGACTAAAGGGTAAACTGTGACTCATTGGGTCACACTTCAGCTTCCATGATGAGATTTTTCTTTTCTTCTCTTTTCTTCTCTTTTCTTGTCTTGTCTTGTCTTGTCTTTTCTCTTGAATTTTATTTTGTTTCATCCTGGGAGGGGAGGTTGGAAGGGTAAAGGGTGGATGGGAAGGGGCGGCAAGATGAGTGAGATGGAGACGCATGATGTGAAATGCACAAAGAATCAATAAAAAGTTAAATTGGGGGAAAAGAGATAAAAGTAACCTGAAAAACAACAACAAATAAATAAATAATAAAAAGAAAGGTCACCTGAGTAAAGGTTCTTATGAGTTCAAGCTGTATACACACACAAGGACAAGCCACACATGGCAAAAACATGTTTTTCCATAGAGTCATATAAAGGATAGTTAAACATTTAATTGAATAACAGCAGTAAGCAATAATGAGCAATCTGAAGCAAACTCACACCCATCAACTATACCTGGGAGGCACATGAAAACACATTCCAAGAACAGTTTCGTATTTGGCAGAAACTGAGGTCACAAGACTCTTGTCTTGTTTCCTTGGAGTTTTCTTACAAGCACTCAGAATTCTCCTCACACTACTCCATTCTTGGATGGTGTTCTGACACATATGTGTGCATATATGTATATATGTGCATATGTATATATATATGTGTGTGTATATGTGTGTGTGTTCAAGTATGTGTATATGTGCATGTATGTGTACATGTGTGTATGTGTGTGTGTGCGACCTCTGGCCTCTGCAAGCATCTGCATTCTCATGCACATACCCATGCACTGGCATACATGCATACACATAATTAAAAATAATAAAATAAATGTTTTAAAAATGTGTGTGAAATAACGAATGAAAAATTAGAAATAAATAAAAAGAAAACAATAGGTACACCAATTTTAAAAAAAAGTCAAGATAGGAAGTTACAAACCACAAAGTGGACATAGAAAGATGTCTAATAGGAAGCACAATAAGATAATAAATAAGATGCATAAGAAAAAGATTATATTTCTCATTTACAAGAGAGCATGGCAATTTTAAGTCTTTATACCCGAACATGTTTCACACTATGTGAAATTAAGATTGCAGATATGCATCGAAATTGCATACCTATTAACAGAGAAACAGGACTTCAATGAACACTCATCAGTTTCCCTCAAATTTCTCCAGGGGACTAGAAGACTGTGCAGTTTACTGTAAGAAGTGATGGTTCAGAAAAAATTAAAAAGCGAAGTTAAGGAGTGTTACCGCGATAAAGTTGGGACATTTTACTCAAAACAAAATGAACAAACAAAGAATTTTAAAACCTGGGGTAATCACAGAACTTACCATTTTACCAAAGCTTTTAAAAATAAGTCATGACCCCACCTGGGGTCACACAACAAACTGTGGGAGTTGTGAAAAATCTGGCAGAGGTTAGAGGCTTCTGAATGCACAAGGACTAAAAATGAATCCAAAACCAGAGACGTGAATCCGAGCTGCTTCCAGCCACGCTCAGCCATGTTGCACAGAGCAACCTCCCTGCAGCTTGGTTCTAACATGCAACACGAGCACCTTGCACTGTGCATGCCACACATGACAACAGGTTCTAACTGAGACCCCGGGCTCATGCTTGACACCACTGTGATTTTTGCTCTCTGAGAAACACATCGGTTTGATTATGTTAAAAAAAAAAAAAGACTACTTTTCCCACAGTCAGTCCTTGGTGTGTATCTAACTAGTTTATTATATCTTCAGAATGGATTGTGTTAGACAAATAAACACATTCATCTCACTAATACAATTTTGTCTTTAATAGATGTAAAATTATGTGAATGCCAAAGAATTGTTTTAAGATAATCTTCCTTGTGATTTATTATTGGTAAATGTTTGAGTTATATATCTGTACCTATACACCTTGGGTGAAATGAGACGTGAACAGAAAAAGTTTAAGACACCCTATAATAGCCTACAAAACAAATCTCCAAAGTCCCATCCATTATCATGAACCATAGTTAAACATAATTATAAATTAGTAATAAAATGATAGCAAGGCACAGGCATATGGAAAAAAATAATCTTCCTTTTTCTAAGTTAATTTTAGGTTAAAAAAAAGAAAGAAAGAAAGAAAGAAAGAAAGAAAGAAAGAAAGAAAGAAAGAAAGAAAGAAAGAAAAAACTCCACTAAAGTCATGTTTAAAATTATTTTGAAATTATTTGAACTATTTGAAAACTATCTAAGGTGAGTGACACCAGCAAGATGTTGAACTGGGAGGGCCACGGCCACAGCCACGGTTCCTACCAGGACACGGATCAGCACGCCTCTGGGAGAACACCAGTGGCCAATGAGCGGCTACAGCACACAGGCTGTTAGAAAACTAAAACCACATTCCAATGAAAACAGAAGGGACATTTTCAGAGACAGATGGATCGGACCATGCCCTTCCCTCTGCACAGCTCAGATTACCCAGGTAGACACTCCCCACCAAGGTGAGGCTCCTCCTGGCAAAGGAAAGCAAAAGGATGGACCTTACACTCAATGTCACGGATTATCTGAGCTTGCCTAAAGATCTGGTTAAAAGAACTGACAAGCTAGAGCCAGAGTTTGGGAGTCACTGAATAGAGGTGTCACGTGCAGTTCTTTCAGACCGACAACAAGGACAGCAAGAGGTAAGGAAGATCTTTGAGGTCCTAAAACCTCTAAGCTGGGCCAGTAGACTCAAGGTACTGGAAGGGGCTTTTTTTTTTTTCTTAATTCCCAAATATCAGGTAAATAAATAAATAATATAAAGTACAAAGCACACAAAGAAACAGAGGCGTGGTCCAGTCAAGCCCTATGATGGGCGAAGGTTGTCAGAAGCTGTCCCTGCTGACGTGTGAGGACTGGCCCAGACAATCTTCAAAAAGGATGAAGAAGCAGTATGTCTGTCTAGACTACATAAACGGAGTTATCGGTTATTGTTAGCAATAAAATCATGTACGTTGGAAAGCCCCATAAAACCAATTAATAAGTTGTCAGAACAAGAGGTAGGGCAACCTGACACACTATGATTTGGGAATTATAAATGGAAAAAAATCACTATTCCATTTTTAAGAATTCAATAAAACTTCTAATTTCAGGCTTTAAAAAGTATTATTATAAAATAACATTTAGAATTGCTGAAGCCCTTTATATAGAGACTGTACATTTTTAAGCCCTTTATATATAAAGCAGACCGTACATTTTTGAAGGACATGGGCTGGCAATACGGCCTGGTGGGTAAAATGCCCTTGCCATGTAACCCTGGCAACGTGAGTCTGAGCTCCAGAACCCACAGTGGGAGGGAGCGACTCCTGCAAGTTGTCCTTTGACCATGCGCACGAGATAACATTGCATGTGTGTGTGAGACACACACAATAATAAAGATAACAATGACAACAATTATTTGACATGTATAAAAAGTAATTCGTCACAATGGACACCCACTGGCACTGAAGAGGATGGCCCTATATGTCACCATGTTAATTCTCTAAAATGTCCTTGCAATGTTCCTTCAGAATCCACTGAGGCTTGGCTTCAGGATTCTCCCCTCTACCCTGGAAGCTCAAAACCCTTTCTACAGAATGGATAGGTATTTGTATAGAGTTCACACAACCCCTCCCATGTTATTTAAGCCATCTCTAGATTACTTATTATGCCAATACAAAGCAAATGCTACGTAAGCAGCTGCAATACTGTCTGTTTAGGGGATAATGGCAAGAGGAAAGTCTGTCCATATTCAGTATACCTGCTTTCTTTTTTTAACAAGTTTTTATGGAATATTTCAGAATTTCACATAGCGCATCCCAATCACCCTTTCTTCCCAGTCCTCCCAGGCCTGGCTCCCACCCTTATACCACCCCCAAAAAAAGATAAAGAAAAGTCCAATTTGTGTTGTCCACATGGTCACTGGAGCATGGTCAAACTCCGGGGGCCAGCCTCTTAAAGAAAAGTGAGTCCTTCCCTGCCCCCACCCTCCCCCAGTAGCCCTCTATTGTGGAGAGATACACTTCAGCATTCCTACCACAATTTTTAGAATTCTCTTCAATAGCTTTCCATCTAGGTTGTTACTTTTGAGGGGGGGTCACAGAAGCCCTCCATGTCTCCCCATCTCAACCATGAGTCTGCAGTCATTGACAACACCACAGATGAAGCCTCCCTGTCCTCCATAGTCAGCAGGAATAGGCATCAGGGACTTTCACATGGTATCTGGTGACAGCACAGACCACGGACATCCACCTGACCTCCCGCATCAGCACATGCTTTGTACCTCTGCATGGTCTCCAGAGGCAGTATAGGCCACAGACACCAACATGGTCCCCAGTGGCAACCTGGCCCACGGATATCAACATGGCCTCTGTTTGCTGGCTGTGCAGAGAGCTTTTTGGAAGAGCTCATAGCAACTCGGTTACTATAGCAGTTACTTCACCCTGAGGCTAAGTTTTCCTGGAAAAAAAATGTCATAAAATGCTGCTGTAACTGAAAGGGACAGAGGTCCCTGAGAATGAAAGTTGCAGAGATGCTTGTTTGAACTAAAATTGTTAACTGCAAAAAGGTTTTGGTTGTGAGAAACGTTTCTTCATATTTGGAAATGGAAGTCTAACAGAACTCTTTTTGAACCTAAGAAATGAAATGAACAGTAGTGATTTCATTGCAATGGTACCTATGTATATAGACTCTATCAACACTGATGATTTATGGAACTGTATGTAAAAATGGAACTGCTTTAAAATGGAACTGTTTAAATAGAAAAGTTTGGGGGGATTTTTCTAAAAAAATGTAAAGAAAGGGGGGGTGTTAATATTTCTCAGTCTATTTAATTTAAAAAATATTTTAGCATTATTTGAGTGAATTGATGTCACATTTTGTATAGTTTTATTAAGAAATTGTTTTTGTATGTAGGTTGGTAAGAAAGTACTAATGGTTATATTGAGAATATTGCCTTTGAATGTATGTTTGTAGGAATTATAATGGTGTATAGTAATGTTCATGTTAGAATTATTATGTTAACCTATTGATATTAATGCACCATGGTTTGGTGAACTTAAGGAAGTATTTAAGTTTGAGGTGAATACATCAGAAGTTTATCCTATGTTTTGTTAGCAAGAAATTCAAATGATTCTATTAAGAGTTTGCTTTAAGTTGTAAGAGTGAGAGAATTGTAACTATGTATAGCAATATTTATGTCAGAATTATGTTAACCTGTTAATGTTTTTTATTTATTTATTGTTAAGAAACTTTCTATTCATTTTACATACCAACCACAGATCCCCCTCTCCTCCCTCCTCCTGCCCCCAAACCCACCCTCCCATTCCCACTCCCCCCAAGGCAAGGTCTCCCATGAGGAGTCAGCAGAGCCTGGTACATTCAGTTGAGGCAGGTCCAAGCCCCTCCCCCTGCAGCAAGGCTGTGCAAGGTGTCCCACCATAGGCACTGGGCTCCAAAAAGCCAGCTCATGCACCAGGGATGAATCCTGATCCCACTGCTTGGGGGTTCCCTAACCAGTTCAAGCTAAACAACTGTCTCACCTATCCAGAGGGCCTAGTCCAGTCCCATGGGGGCTCCACAGCTATTGACCCACAGCTCTTAAGTTTCCACTAGGTTGGCTGGCCATCTCTGTACATTTTCCCATCATGATCTTGATGCCCCTTGCTCATTGAATCCCTCCTCTCTCTCATTGATTGGACTCCTGGAGCTCAGCCTGGAACCTGGTTGTGGATCTCTGCATCTGTTTCCATCAGTTACTGAATGAAGGCTCTATGATGACAATTATAACCTGTTAATGTTAATGATGAATCTAAGGGAGTTTTTAAGTATGATGCAATTGCATCAAGAGTTTTTTATTTAAAGGGCTTGATGCAGCTAAGACTGCTGTAGTCACCTTAGACCCATTCGGAAAAAGAAATGCCATCTTTATTATCCTCTACTCCTATACTGGGAGGTATGACAGCTATGGAGAGTGCTGTGAGCTCTTAATGTTTTTTATATATTTAAAAGGGGGACCTGTTGGATCCCATTTTTAGGTTTCTAGTGGCCTTACCCAGCAGTTCTGCATAAAGGAAATGATTGGACCACGGGCCTGAGGGCAGGTGTCTAGGATTGTCTTCACTTGGCTGTGCTGGGAGAGAGGTCTTTTGCTCCAACACTTGGCATTCCTTTAAATACCCTAGGTCAGAGACAGTTGAGGACCAATAGATTAGGACCCAGGCCCTCTCCAAGCTATCCTGTATTTTCTATCTTTTTCTCTCCCCTCTATCCCTCTAATTAATATTTCCTGCTGCTTCTACTCAAGAGTACTCTGGGGAAATGCAGGGGTGAGGGATGGTCCCCCATAGATATAACCCAGAAAACACTCCCAAACATCCAACAACCACAGAAAAAGTAAGGCTAGATGCCCCAGAATAGAGCACCTGACCAGCAAATGCAGATGTTTTGAAAATGGAGCTCATTTCAAAAACATAAACTCCAGAAGCCAGGTTAGAATTTACAGGCAGATCACAATCAAGTTGATAGGCTCTAAAAGCCAAAAGCCTATCCAATGTTCTCTGGAGAAATTAAAACAGACTTGGATCTGATATATTATATTTAAGATGACCAGAACACAACTCAAAATGACCTGGCACACAAAAAGCAGGAAACTCTCAAATCCCATGGGGAGAGACAGCAGCGAGTGCCAGCATCAATATGACATGGATATTGAGACTATCTGACAAAGACTTGAACAGCTGTCATAAAATTGCTCTAAAGTGAGAGTGTGCCTTCTTCAAATGGATGAAATTGAAGATTTAAAGAAAAAACACATAAGAATTTCAGATATAACAGCTTTTTTTTTGATTTTTTGAGACAGAGTTTCTCTGTGTAATGGTCCTAGATGTCCTGGAACTCCCTTTGTAGACCAGGATGGCCTCAGACTCTCAGTGATCCATGTGACTCTGCCTCCCAAGTGCTGGGATTAAAGGCGCTGGGAATTTTAGACCTAAATAATACAACAAGCAAAATAAAACCTTCCAGGGTGGACTAGGAGGCAAAGGAGATGACAGAGAAAACAAAGAGACCTTGAAAATACATCAGTAGAAATTATCCAATCTGAAGAAAGGAGAGAAAAATTAAAATAACATTTTTTAAAAAAAGAATAGAGCCAGGAGCCAGTGAAGCTGTGGGATAATTTGTGTCATCAAAGTTACAGAAGGACAGGCAGACATGGAATAGAAACACACACACACACACACACACACACACAAAGAAGTTGAACTCTCTCCAAACAGCTTAGTAAACTGAGAAAGTAAGTGCCAAGAAATCATCTCATCGAATTGCCTCAAGCTAAAGACAAGTGGAAAAAATCTTGTAAACACAAAGTAAAAAAAAAAAACAAAAAACAAAAACAAAAACAGAGGATCAAACGACTGATTTCTTTTCAAAAACGAAAGCAACAGGAGAGAATGGAATGACATTTTGAACATGATGTGTCCTGATGGTGCAGATGTTTCTGAACTTCTGGCTGTGTTGAAATTCATAGGATGACGCACAGAAAAAAAAGTAAAATTCTCATGTTAAAGAAGGTAAATAAGTTATAAAAATAAACTCAAGAGTAGACGTCTCCTTGGGAGACAGAGGCAGGTGGATCTTTGAGTTCGAAGCCAGACTGGTCTACAGAGTGAGTTCCTAGACAGCCAGGGCTACACAGAGAAACCCTGTCTCAAAAAACCAAACAAAAACAACAACAAAGAGTGGACTTCCTCATCAATCAGACATTATTCTAACATAGGAGGAAGTATTTTTACAATGTCCTCACTAACACTGTGATCTCCCCAGGTAGATTACCAAACCTTCTAGACGCCTGTGAAGAAGATGGATACATCTACAGGCTAGTCAGCCTTTTCTCTAAAGGCTCCCTATTCACATACTACTAAGAGTCCATCTTTAATAATAAGAAAGCTTGCCTCTTACAGCTTCAAAACACCAATGCACTGGGGGAAATCATGCCCAGACTAGTAGAACTTATGAATTATTCTGACATCATCATTTATCAATCACATATGAGTTAATTGCTATGAAGGAAATGTATCACAATGGAACAGACTGCACCTGACAACCGTGGGAAAGGAACAAATGGAACGGAAAGATTGCAATTCCATTGCCCAGGGAGTGGGTGAAGATACTGATTAACATTCATCTTTGGAAAACCAAAGATGATTATGATTGTCTGAAGAACAGCTAACAACACAGATGTGTATAACTGAAATACGACTAACAGGCAAGGGAAATGAAACTATTAAAACATGCTCAGCCAAAAGCAAGGAAATAGAAATGGGACTCTGGGACAAGTAGTTAGTGCGCAGATGTGAGCTGTAGAGAAAGAGGTTAAGAGTTACTTGTTAAACTGTAACAAACAAGACTCTCCCCTCAAGTGATGCTTCTTATAAGTGACAGATTGCATGGAAGCACACGTATAGAAAGTGACCGAATCAAAAAGTATCAACGACAAGAAAGCTGGCTGAGGCTGGAGGGATAGCTCAGTGATTAAGAACACTTGTTGCTCTTCCAGAGGACCAGAATTTGATTCTCAGCACCCACAAAAGGTGGCTCACAACTATCTAGAACTCCAGCTCTAGTGGATCTGACACCCTCTTCTGGTTTCCATGGGCACCTACACATATGTAGCGTACACTTACCCAGACACACACAGACATGGACACAGACACAAACACAGATACACACACACACACACACACACACAGAGAGAGAGAGAGAGAGAGAGAGAGAGAGAGAGAGAGAGAGAGAGAAATCTTAAAGAAAGAAAGAAAGCTGGCTTAGTCAGTTTTGAATTTATCTCTTCATCTAACTGCACCAGTATGTAAACATCAACAGTATTCTGAGCTGACTTGAGCAATTCAATTAGCAGATGTGTAGTAACAGGCACATTTGTTGCACCTAACAGCCACAGATACACATTCTTTCCAAGCACACTTAAAATAGTTACAGAAATTTACCATAAAACTATAAAATAACAACAAATTTTATGTGAATAGAAATAGAGAGAAAACACTCTGCAGCCATTATGTAGTTGCTCTGGAAATTTTACTGACTATAGTTAGAATTTTTTGCTTATTTGGTTATTAATGAATTCACTTATAATCAATAGGTTAAATAATCATATTAGAAATCAGACGTTATTTTGAATAGAAATGACAGTGATGAACCAACCGCAAAGTCATGGGATTCAACTGAAGCAACATGTGACAGAAAAGACAGGCATTAAATATAATAAAAGAAAAAACACTAAATGTAAGCATTTTGGATAAAGAGAAGATATCAAATTAATTCAATGAAATACAAACAAACAAACAGAAAAAAGTTGCACTGGGAGGGACAAAAAAAAAACTAGCTTATTATTTCATAGAATTTTAAAAACTGATCAACTTGCCAAGACCCATTAGTGAAGAATAGAAGATTAAAAGAAGTACAATAAAATGAAGAAAAAAGATGAAATAACTACTTATGCCATGGGCATTAAAATGTAATAAATATTAAAACAACATGACTTTGAAATTCTTAGAGAAACAAAAAACTAGCAAGAAGAAATAGAATGCTATAATAGTCCTACATCCTCTAAGAAATTAATCAGTAATCATAGGGTTTGCCACAGAGAAAACTCTAGATCTGTTACCAATTAATCTAGAAATAAACAATTTCAATATTAATATGGTTTCTTCTAGAGAAAGAGAAACAAGGAATACTTTCAATATTCAAAAGAAAGAATACTTTTCATTTTAGGAACTGATACCATAACCCTGATGCCTTAACCTAATGAAGAAAGTAGGAGAGAAAACTAGGGGGCGCTATCACAAACATAAACCAAAAAGATCCTTTCAAAATGGCTACTGCATCAGATTCAGCAATATATAAAAATAATACATCATGACAAAGTTGCATTTACTCACAGAATATAAGATCGGGATTGTTACTATGTTACCAGAAAACCAGTCAGTAAATTAATTTTCCATCTAAAAGGCTAAAAGAAAAACCACATGACACTATCAATAGGTGCGTGCAGAATAGTTCAAGGCATACTCCTTCCATTGGTCAGTTTTTCCATCACAGTGACACAGAGTACCTGAACAAACCAACTTAGGGAGAGGAGAGGTTTACGGTTTCAGAGGCTTCACCCATGGTTGGTCGGTCCCACGGTTGTGCGCCTGTGGGGAACCACAGCAGCATGGCAGAAACGGTGTCATAGAAGGAGCTGTTCCTTGTGCCAACCAGGGAGCAGAGAGAACATGACAAAGGAAGAGACCAGGGAAAGCTACTATAAACTGAATTGTTTCATGTTTTCAGTTTGTTTAGCTAGGGAGTGGTGGTGCACGCCTTTAATCCCAGGCAGAGGCAGGAGGATCTCTGTAAGTTTGAGGCCAGTCTGGTCTACAGAGCAAGTCCCAGGACAGCCAGGGCTATGTAGAGAAACCCTGTCTCGAAAACAAAACAGATTGTTTATTGCTGTTATATAAATTTTAATTAATTTTTATATGTTAACCTTGTTACAAGCTCCTGGCAAAAATGGGATTGCTTTCTTTTATATTGAACTTGTAACCAGCAAATTTGATAAACTTGTAATAACTCTATTACTTTTTCTTTGTATTATTTGGGATTTTTCTATGTAAATAATATTATTTACAAATATTGAATTTTGTTTGATTTATTCCATAAATACATAAATAAAATATATGATACTCAGTTGCTCCCACAGTGAGCGAGGTTGTACAAATACCTCATCTAGACCATGCTTTCTTTCATTCTTTTGTTTACACACCCACAAATGCATATGGTGCATGGGATGGAAATTCTACTCTTCTTTGCTTAACAGAATCATCACATTGTTTTCCATAGCAACTATCATTTCACATTCCCACCACCAGTGGGTAAAAGTTCTGATTTCTCCATATTCTTGTCAACATTTATTGTTTGTTGTTTTCTTAAGTAGTAATCATTCTAAGAACTGTGATTCTATAAACACATTTTTTAAGGATTTGTGTGTGTGTGTGTGTGTGTGTGTGTGTGTGTGTATGCCTGTGTTGATTGTATGCCACTTGTGTGTGGTTGTGTTGTGCCCAGGTCACAAGACCCCCAAGCAAGACCATCACAAAGCCAATATCCAATGCAAGCACACAGAGGTTTTTAATAATAAAACAAGCAAGTTTGGTCCGCGTCCAACATTCAACACAGTGGGTGGAGGAGAATGGCCCTTGAAGGGGTTTGTATAGGAAAGATTTACATGCAGCTTGGGATTGGACGAGGGGGCTAGGGGTGAGGTAGTTTTTTGAAGTTACTGGCTGAACTATAAGCATGAGGTTACTGATGGCTAACAGGATTCAGGATATCTACAGAGACATAAATTTTTACTCCATATGTCCTGCTTTTGTTGAACCCAGGATATATACATTCAGATTTATTTTTCCAGTCCTATTCTCCCATAAGTTCAATTTCTGGTCAGTTAAGCCCATTACTCCCCATATCTTGTTTTGCCAAGTCCAGGATACATAGATTTATTGTCCCAGCCTTATAAGTTCAACTTCTGGTCACTTCTAAAACTGCTGGTCAGCAAATACCTTTGGAGGAGGGGAGGGGGAAGCATCTCTGAAGATGGCTACTGATTTTTCCCTTTCAGTTGTCTATGGAGTCCGGGAGAGGGTGCTGGAGTCTGCAGGCAGTTGTAAGCCACCTGACATAGGTTCTGGGACCCAAACTTTGGTCCTCTGGAAGAGCATCAATTGCTCTTAACCACTGAGCCATCTCTCCAGCCCTCCAGAATACATTTTTGATCCCCTTTTGTTTTTGAGTTTTTCTACATACCCCTTCCTAAATAGACTGAGGCTTGTGGCTCTTCCAGCTGTAACCTCATGTGGTGGTATTGTGTTCCCCAAAATATAATGCATCCTAATAAACTTATCTGGGGTCAGAGAACAGAACAGCCACTAGATATAGAGGCCAGAAAATGGTGGCACACACAGCTTTAATCCTAGCATTCCGAAGGCAGAGACCCGTCTGGATCTCTGTGAGTTCAAAGCCACACTGGAAACAGCCAGGCATGGTGACATATGCCTTTAATCCCAGGAAGTGATGGCAGGAAGCAGAAAGGTATATAAGGCGTGAAGACCAGGAACTAGCCAGGTTAAGCTTTTAGGCTTTTGAGCAGCAGTTCAGCTGAGATCCATTTGGGTGAAGACACAGAAGCTGCCAGTCTGAGGAAACAGGATTGCCTGAGGAACTGGTGAGGTGAGGTAGCTGTGGCTTGTTCTGTTTCTCTGATCTTCCAGCATTCACCCCAATACCTGGCTCCGGGTTTGTTTTTATTAATAAGACCTTTTAAAATTCATCTACACATGACTATGCAGGAGTTCTGTTAATGTGGTGTAAGGTGAGGGGAGAGGAAGCAGTCAATACTCCTCTGTCACATTTCAATCATTAATGAGCTGGTGCTCGGGGCTGTGACAATCACAGTGCTTCTTATCCCCCACCCCAACCTCTCCACATACATTCTTAAGTGATCTTGAAAGGTTACAGGGGGCTAGACCTGAGAATTTCAGTTTCTGCATGTCAGTTTAGGCTTTTGTAAAGTGTTGGCTTTGAGAGGAGGTCTCCATTGGTGAGCACAGAAGGCTCTGGGTGTATTTCAAGGTGGTTGTTTGCCCCCTCTCCTTGTCTGAAGCACGTGAGGCTTTTTCTTTGATCATCACCCTGAGAACCTGGCTGGAGAGGCTTTCTGGAGCTGAAGCTCATAAAGTGTAGGGGTCTCCCTAAGACTAGGCCACAGAAGTTTTTCTTTCTCTAGCCAGTGCTTGCACATATTCACCAATTAGCAACTATGGGAATCAGTTCGAATTATGGTAGTATCAGGAACTCACTCTGTAGACCAGGCTGTCCTCAAACTCAGAGATCCGCCTGCCTCTGCCACCTGAGTGCTGGGATTAAAGGTGTGTGTTACCACTGCCCAGTGGAATTTTATATTTCCAAATATAAAAACATTTAAAAATAAACCTAACAAAAGAAGTTCAAGGTATTTCACTGAGAAGTACAAAGAAATTTTAAGGTCTCTAAACAGGACGATGTCCTATGTTCATGGATTGGAAGGCTTAATTCTGTTGTGATGGTAATATCAAATTGACCTAGAGAGTCAGTGTGATCACAGGCAAAATTCCCAGGTGGGCCCCCCCCCAGTAACTGACAAATTGATCCTGAAATGCATATAGAAATGAAAAGGCCCCAGAAAATCTAAAACAATCTTGAAAAAGAGTTAGGAGGCTCATACTTTCGGATTTCAGAACTCACCACATGGGCTGGCAAGATGGGTCATTGGTAAAGAGTTAGCTTGGCAATCATGAGAGGCTGAGTTCAATCCCCACACCCAACTAAGATTTGAGCATCATAGCTCAGGCTTGTTATCCCAGTACTAGAAGGGCAGATTCTAGATTCCGTCAGGTTGACGATTAACAGTAGCCAGCACAATAGTTTCTAGCTTAGCCTAATTATGGAGGCCCAGATCCCAGGGGCAGATCCTGTCTCAAAAAGCAAGAGTGATGGTTCCTGAACAATGTGGAGGTTGACTTCTGGCCTCACAGACATGTATACTCCCACACATTCAAACATTTCTATGCTAATAAGATAATAACGGTGTTAGCAAAAGGATGAACATACATATCAACAAAAGAGTCTAGAAAAAGATACAATTGATTTTTTAGTTAAGATAATCAAATAAGGAAAATAGAATTCTTTTTTTAAAAAATGGGTTGGAAACAACTGGCTATGCACATGAACTTGGGTTTTCACCTCAGATCATATGTAAAAAGTAACTTAAAGTGGATTGGAGTTCGAAATATTAAGAACTGAAATTCTTAGAAGGGAGTGCTGTGGGATGATCCCTTTGTACGCTGTGAATATGTATTACTCTCATTGGTTAATAATAAAGCTTTTTGGCCTATAGCAAAGCAGGATAAAGTTAGGTGGGACAATCAAACTGAGGACTAGGATGAAGAATGGAGAAGTTGGGAGAGATTCAAGCCAGCCCCCCAAGAAACAAGATGCCAAAGGGCCAGTAAAGCCATTGGCCATGTGGCAATACATAGATTAATGGAAATGAGTTAATTTAAAAGTAAGAGCTAGTTAATAATAAGCCTGAGCTATTGGCTGAGCATTTTGTAATTAATATAAGCTTTTGTGTGTTTATTTGGGACCCAGTTCTCAGGACAGAAAAACTCCACCTCCGTTTTCAAGGGAGCACCAGAATAAGTCAGCATCATAAGTCAGGAAACAGTTTCCTACATCACATAAATATAAGTAATTAAACAGATCAATAATTTGGAGTTCATTAAAAATTGAAAGACTTTGTCCTCAAAGAACATTATCAAATAAGCAAAAAGGCAACCACAGACTGAAAAAAAATTCACAAATTATCCACCTGACAAAAGTTTAATATTTTAAGATATATAAAGAACTCAGCTGGGTGTACTGTCACACTCTAATCCCATCACTTGGGAAGTAAAGGATGGCAGATCTCTGTGAGTTTGAGGTCAGCCTGGTCTACATAGTGAGTTCCAGGACAGCCAGGGCTACATAGAGAGACCTTGTCTCAAAAGAACAAAACAAAACAAAATGAAAAACCTCAAACTCAGAAATAAAGTAACTGTGGTGGCTAGTGCTGTCAACTTGACAGAATTTAGATCACCTTGGAGATGGGCCTCTGGGCACTGATTGTCTTGATTGCATTGAGCGATGTGGGAGATCTTCCTACTGTGGGTGGTGCTGTTCCCTAGCTGGGATCCTGGATTGCATAAGGGAGCTGAGCAGTACTGTGCATTCATTGCTTCCTGATTATGGATTCATTGTGCTCAGCAGCTTCAAACCCCTGCTGCTGGACTTCCCTGCTGAGATAGACTGTACCCTTCTGGGATCCAAACTAAACTCTTACTCTTTGAATTGCTTTCATTAGAATGTTTCATCACAGCAGCAGAGGAAAAAAGGAAGACACTGATTTTAAAACAGGCAAAGAATTTGAAGGCATTTCTTGAACAGAAATATACAAATAGATAATAAGCACACATGTTAGTTACTTTTCTGTTGCTGTGATAAAACACCATGACCAAGGCAACTATCAGAAAAAAACTTGTGTTGGCTTCTGATTCCTGAAGCGTAAATGTCCATCACGGTGGAGAATCATGACAGCAAGCGGCAGACCAAATTTGCGCAGGAGCAGAAAGCCCAAGAGATCATATCTTCAAACCACAGGCACAACGCAGAGCACAAGGTGCAGCCCTAAGATACCTGAGGCCCCCTTAGAGGGCCTGCCAAAGGATCTCCTGACTATTTAGCCAGTAGTTGAGAATGGGGCCCTGACCCTCAGCTCCACAGGTGACTAGGAATCTAACTTCTACAGGTACCAGTCAACAAGCCTGACTGGTTTCACACAGAGCAAACTCTACTGAGTTGTACTGAATGTCTGCTTCCCATTCTCTCACGCTTTCTTTAACGTGCCCAGTCACCTCTGTTACAAATTAAAGTGGAGGTGGAGTTCACAATGGACTCTCAGTTAAAGCAATAGTGTGCAGTTATTTAAACACTGTCTTTACCACTTTAACTAATGGTTTTTTTTTTAAAAAAAATGACATGGCTTTTTAATTTTTTCAACTATTTGACATACATATGTTTTACACATTGACCAGTCTCACTTCCCACCTCCCCATCTCCCCTGTCCTCCCTTCCTCCTCAAATCTCTCTCATTCATTCATGTCTATCCATTTTATTTTGTGACCCACAAAAGTTAACTGGGGTCATCTGTGTGACCATGGATATGGAGCTATCGGTCAGTATCAGGTGGACTCAGCAGAGAACGTAACTGAAGACAGTTATGCCCCATCTCCCAGAATCTTTGCGCAGCCAATAGTGCACAGTAAAGGGTAGGGCCCTGTGAACCCCCGCTTCCTTGGTTAATTGTTGATATGCCATGAATTTTTAGATTAATCCATCCTTCTCTTCCCTCCTTCCCTCCCTCTCTTTCTTTGTTGTTAAAAAGTTCCCACTTTTGAAAAAGTGAAATAACCTTTAGTTGTTCACTCAGAAAATTTAGCCCTGGCTTTATCTTTGGCATGGGTACAATTTTTTTCTGGGACAAAGAAAATCTTTACACTTGATTTTTGCCTTCTACAGATTATAGTTGTGCCCTGTATCTGATGTTGCAAGAACACAGTTAAGAAATTTTAAACTTCTTTTTAAAAATTCTTAGAGTTTTACAAAAAGTTTTTTAAAAACTGGATATTTTTAAGGAACAGCTTTTAAAAATATTTAAATTTATAAGGTTATGGGACATTTTAAAGTTTATAAGATATTTTACTATAATGTCTTTATTAATATGTGATCTTGATAAATAGATAAATAAAAGGTTAAAAATTATGGCCCCAGCTAAACATCAGAGACTGAGGTATTCCTATTTTACGATGTAAAGAACTTGGAGCAGTTTCTCAACCTTTTGGGGTCAAAGGACCTTTTTACAGGGGTAGCCTAGGGTCACCTACATGTCAGATGTTTGCATTGCGATTCATAACAATGGCAAAATTGCAGTTACAAAATAATGAGAATGATGGTTGGAGGTCACCACAACATAAAAAACTGTGTTAGAGGGTCACAACACTGGCTGAGAGAATATCTCTCCTTACCTAAGGTCTATTTGGGCTAACAGAGACTGACTTAAGAATGTATGTCTAACCTCCTTGTTTTTGCCAGCATTGTTAAGCTATAGTTATTTTGGTAAACTGAGTCATACAGGGAACTGTTGTGTTCAATAATGATACACTATGTAAGGACCAAGAAAATAAAGTTGCCAGTCTCCCTATGGCCTATATTCATGAAAAGAGCTTCAATTAAAAAATGTTACTTTCATTATAAACTGTTAAAGATGATTAAGCCTTGAGATGTTCAGAACTATACTTAAAGTCATGCTAAGTATTAATGTAATTAAGTGCAGGAAAAGTTTTATTTAGCCTCCTGTATGTGTAACTAAAAACAAACAAGGGTTGTTCAGCTCAAATATACTTAATAGATAATGGTCTTCAAACTGTCAGAGACCTGCTGAATATTGCATTAAAGATGTTTAAACTTACTATGACAGACAGACTCCCAGATCCTAGCAGTGATCCCCAAGGTCTCCAAGAAGATAATCAGCAGGATGACAACTGCACCTGGATTGTGGTAATGCTAACCACTGGTAAGGCTGCCCTATGCCTCACCTCCAGGCAAGGTCCTGCCCAAACTGTGGACAAGCAGGACACTGGAGAGCTGTTTGCCCCACTTTGCCTAGAAAAAGTAGTGTCAGTCCCTCCCATGTTTCTCAGAAATGTCTCTCATCTTCTGGGCCTGGAAGCTAAAGACTGATGCTGTCTTGATACCTCTGCCCAAGTCAATGGAGACCTCAGGAGCTCGAGATGACTCGGGTAACAGACTATGGACTAGTCTCTGTTGCTGAATGTTTTTCTGTGTCCTGCCTGGCCCATGGTCAGGACAAATCTCTCTCACCTACTGGTCCTGCAGCTGCTTGGACCCAAATAAACACACACAGGCTTACATTATTTTTAAACTGTGGCCATGGCAGGCTTCTTGCTAGCTAGCTCTTCTATCTTAAATTAACCCATTTCTATTAATCTAAAAGTTGCCATGTGGCCATGGCTTACTGGTCTCCTGGCATGCTGTTCCTTTGGTGGCAGCTTGCATCTGCTCTGCCACTCCTTTCTCTTCCAGTCTATCTGTTTGGATTTTCCACCTGCCTCTAAGCTGCCTTGCCATAGGCCAAATGGCTTTATTTATCAACCAATCAGAGCAACATATATTCACAGCATACAGAAAGACATCCCACAGCAAGTCTCTGTCATTTTAATTGATACATAGGCCATTTGATTATATTCCTGCTATAGTTTATCCTTCTCAGAACTCTGACATTGATGGCTAGGCTAATTGTAGCTTTGTCAGCTAGGCAACAGCAGACAATCAGCTCCTTTCCCCAAGGCTGCAGCCACCTTGTTAGTTCATTATTCAGTTCATTAATTAGTTGAAGCTACTAAGTCTTGTTAAGAAAAGGCACACAGGTTTACCTTGCTCACCAGCTTCATATTAAGGAATAATAGGTTTTAGGTATAACTTTCCACTAAAGAAATATGCTTTACAGTGATTGTTCTCAATAAGAACTACTCATGTCTCTGGAAAATGATTAGATTTAGAGAGAGAGAGAGTGAGAGAGAGAGAGAGAGAGAGAGAGAGAAAGAGAGAGGTTCAAAGTCCATGCAAGGTCTGAGGAGGTAAAAATCTTAAATAAGTTCTAAGTATCTCAGAAAGTGATATATAAATATATCATTTTAAGATATGTAAATACGGGCTGGAGAGATGGCTCAAAGGTTAAGAGCACTGGCTGTTCTTCCAGAGGTCCTGAGTTCAATTCCCAGCAACCACATGGTGGC
>CABHPH010134060.1:0-11832 GCA_902168325.1 Peromyscus nudipes | reverse complement strand
AACCATCTGTAATGAGATCTGGTGCCCTCTTCTGGCCTGCAGTCATATATGCTGTATACATAATAAATAAATAAATCTTTAAAAAAAAAGATATGTAAATACAAGCTATAAATATATATTGCTACATTGAGATTTCAAGGGTTTAAAGTTTTAACATTGACAAATGGAGTTCTGATAAACTGGTAGACTGTTGACTGCTTACTACTTAGTCACAAGCTCAAGATTTTAAATTTCCTTTTGTTGTCTTCTAAGTATAGACTTAAAGGTGCTTTTCATCAAGCTAAAAACATCTCTGTCCAATCTATATACCTGGCTCTTGGATAAGGGAAAAAATTGTTATGCTTTAAACCCAAAACCATATCTTTTGCTATGATTCCAAGGTAGAAATCTGTTCCAGCTGTTTTACGCACACCTGTTAGCTGCTTTTTCTACACTGTGGATGTCAGTACAGTGGTAATGCTAATATATCTAAAACCTTTGTAAACTAATAATGTCTTTTGTAAACTAAAAATGCCTTTTGTAAACTAAAAATTCATGTAAGCTTCAGGGAGTCAAAAAGGTCATAAGGCTTGGATCCACCTGTCACAGGTCAAATGGATTCCAGATAAGTACAGCCTAAATTTCTTTACCTGGCTATTCCTGAAAATGGACTCTCTCCACTGCTCTTAGAATTCCTTCTGACCTTCAATAACTAGGACTGTGTTTGGAACTCAAAGTTCCAAATGTAAGACTGCCTTTTAAGTTCCTAAATTTTAACTTCTGTCCCTAGTCTTTGTCTCAGCAGATTTCCACTTGGCTGACAGACATCATTCAGGGACCACCTGCAGATTACAAATTGCTGAGCTCTGGACTTGCTGAAAGCTGATGTGCTTGTTCCCTGTCTATTCAGCTGGATTAGCTAACCAGATGCTTCTGATAAGTGCCCCATTGCCCAATCTTTGACTAGCCTTTTAGTCTTCCTGGGTCCTGACAACTGACACCCCAGTTTCAGCTGAAAGTATTTACAGAAGAGAGTACATCATCCCTTGCCCCACTTAACAGGCTGAAATGCTAAGCCAGAAGAAAACTCCTGGACATAGGTGATGAAATGGTTACCTATAATGCCAATTAGCATACCAGGAAAAGTGGGCTCTGTGGGATGGTCTATCTCTATGCTGTGAATATGTGTTGCTCTCATTGGTTGCTTAAAAAAAAACTGTTTGGCCAATAGCCAGGCAGAATAAGGTTAGGCAGTACAATCAAACTGGAGATGAGGAAGGGCAGAGTCAGGGCAGATGCCAGCCAGCCACTGAGGAAGCAAGATGTATAAAAAATGAGGTAACAAGCCATGAGCCACATGACAAAGCATATATAAGAAAAATGGGTTAATTTAAATATAAGTGCTAACTAGTAATAAGCCTGAGCCATCAGCCAAACATTTATAATTAATATAAGCATCTGAGTGGTAATTTGGGGAGTGACTTCTGGGTATAATCAGGCATACAGGACAGAAAGCTCTGCCTCCATTTACATCTGGCATCCCAACATGTGGCCGAAACATCCACATAAAACCTAACAAAGCTAATAAAGGATTCTACACATAAAAGAATAGAATCAATCACAGCTTCTTGGTAGCTGCATTTTCTCCGGTGGGCTCTATTTGCTGGTGGTGAGCAGAGGCATGGCTCCTTTAAAAGACAGCTTCCTGGCTCAGTGTTAGTGGCAAAAACAGGTGGCTCTTTCAAGAGGCCCTACTACCAAACACTTACATGGTGTTTATGAGCAGCTGGTGGCACACCACTCGGTGGTGGCATGGACCCAGAAACTTTCCAGAGTTGGAGACATAAACATGGCTCCCAGAGCTGGTGGCAAACGTGCCTCTGCCATAAGACTAGCCTCTTAGGGAACCGAGGGGGAGGAGCCAGCACCAGCACACCATGATCTAAGTTTCACAGCAGTTTTTTTGCTCATGCAGAGCAAAAAAGAAAAGGTTACAGATACACGGTAAAGACAGATTCAGATGGAAACGGGTCACAGTGTGTTTAAAAGTATATATAAGCTTGGGAGGGAAAGGAAAAGGGGTAGAAAAAGTCCTTATAAATATAGAGTAATAAAAAAATACAATAAGCCACATAAAGATGGAAAATACACAGAGAGTCTGGATTATGTATGCCGTTGTGTTTTCTTTGGACTTCTTTACTGTTAATGAGCTAACTGCTGAGAGACATTTGATTGTGGGTACTGCTAGGTTAAACCAACCTATATATTTAAAATATCTTGCCTTCAAAATTTGAGTCTGGGAATGTGTTGCTTTGGGAAGAAGGTTCTATTTTTGTTTCCAAAAAGTCTGTGGATTTATTCTGGGTTAGTAAAAATCATGTTTGATTGAGGAAGACCCCTTGAAAATCCTGACTACAGACATGGTGAAAGAAACCTAAAGTAACTACAAGACAAGTGACATATATTTTACCTGCTCAAATACAAAACAAAAACTCATCTTTGGCTGGCTTGTGTACAATTCACAGTTTATATTTATATTAATACAGATATATTATATATATATAATATATATCTATATATATATATAACCTTTAAAAGTTTATATCTTTTCAGAACAAGGGGACCAGACATCAATAAAAATGGATGGCCCAGATGATCTAACATCAGTTTTCAATACACCCCTGTTGAGTTTCCTCTGAGTTCTGCACTCAAAACAACTTCAAGGCTGCTGGCTGAGATGGACCAGCCACACAAATACCTCAGTCAGGGACTTGACCATAATTCTAAATTTTCTCAGGGTCCCCATAAGATTACCAGTGACCCAATCAGCAGGAAGTAATCTAGAGAACTACGCCCAAATCCACAAAATGTTGTTTATGAATGTTTTATTTCACTTAAAGGAGTTGGTTATAAATTGTTAATGGTCCTGTATTCTTAATTCAAACAATTAACAGCAATAACAACCAGGACTGGTGGGATGGCTCAGTGGGTACAGGTATTTGCAGCCACGCCTGGGGTCCTCAGTTTGACTCCCCCAGACTTACATGGTGGTAGGAGAAGTAAAGATTCCCACAAGTGGCTCTCTGACCTCCACATTCACACACATACACACATACATACAAATACAAAATAAATAAGTAAATAAACGCAAAAAAAAGTCTCGTGGCTGGCTGCTCTGCTTCTCTGATCTTTCAGCTTTCATCCTAATACCTGACTCCACGTTTTTATTGTTAAGACTAATTAGGATCATGCTTCACATGTACAATGTTTTTATTAACCATTTATCTTTTGATTCACATGTACATCACTGATTGTTTCTTTTTTCTTTTCTTTTTTGCTATTGTGAATAGTGTACATGTTCAAGTATCTCTGTGATAGGATATGCAGTCCTTTAGCTATATAACTATAGCTGGACCATAGGGTATCCCTAGTTTGAATTTTTTGAGAAATTCCCCCACTGATTTCTGTAATGGTTGTACTAGTTTATACTCCTAGCAGCACTGAATAAGAATATTTCTTTCCAGCCGGGCGTTGGTGGCGCACGCCTTTAATCCCAGCATTTGGGAGGCAGAGCCAGGCGGATCTCTGTGAGTTCGAGGCCAGCCTGGGTTACCAAGTGAGTTCCAGGAAAGGTGCAAAGCTACACAGAGAAACCCTGTCTCGAAAAACCAAAAAAAAAAAAAAAAAAAATAAGAATATTTCTTTCCTCAGATGCTTACTAGAATTTGTCACTTGTTTTTGAGGGTTTTTTTGTAGAAATATAGTTTTATTTTTTAAATTTAATTAAAATATAATTATATTGTTTCCCCCTCCTCCCTTCAACTCTCTTATGTCTCTCCACCCACTCCCTTTATTCTTTATTGTTTATTGTTATTATGGCCTCTTATTCTTTATTGTTTTACATATATGGCATATGCAAATAAAAGTATAAATGCAAAATAAATAAATAAACAAATAAATAAATAAATTGTTAATAGTCATAATCAATCTCTTTCTAAAGAAGAAAGGGGGATATGGTATAGAAATGATGGGGAAGAGAGTAGATTATTATGAAAAATGGTAGATTATTGAATTGATTTAATCTAAACTGTTAATCTCAAAATATTTTACATTGGTATAGATTTTAGTTTATTGATACAAATTTAAAGTCAATTTTGTTATACTGTATGTATACTTCTACTCTTGTTTAAGGTATTGTGTTTATACAGTTCATTTAAAAATGTAATGTATAATTTAAAAATACAAATTAGTAGTCATCTATAATAATCAAACTTATAGTCATGTTAGGTATGTTTCTAAGTCATACAGAGATATATTTCAGATAGATAGGCAATCTTCAAACACTTCAGAGACCTGTAGAATATGGCATTTAAAATATTTTAAGAACTTATAGACTTTTTTTGATAGTGAGACACGTCTGCTCCTTGCAGCACCAGTTACTTCAAAGAGGATGATGGACATCAAAGAAACTCCATATGGAGTTTGTTTTCTTTATAGCAAATGCTAGCCATTTGAGCAAGAAACTGCTCTTGCCTGGACTGCTTGATAGTATGCTGTATAAACTGGACATGCAGGACCCACAGGAGAGTGACCACTAAACTTTGCCAAAACAAGGCAGGACAGTCCTTCAGGTTTCTGCTTCACAGAAGAAATTGCCAGACATTCTGCAGAACACAGAGGAAAGTGACTGATGAACTCTGCCAATATAGGCTGGATAGTACTTCAAATTTCCTGCTTCACTGAAAAGCCTGCCAGATACTCTAGGCCTATAGGCTGAAGATGGATATCCCAGCATTACAGAAGAACTTTGGGTGACTGTCTAGGAAGCCAAATGTCTCTGTCATTTATGGAGTTTTGGAAGTTGCTTGAAATGTACTTCCTGTTTACTCAGGTAATATTATATCCTTCTAGGGTCTTAGATGGAGCTGAAGACTAGATAGTTATAATTATAGTTTTCCTTAGTTATGATAAAAGATAAATTAGATATAAAACTTTAGACTCACAAAGATAGGATAGCTGATAGAGCATTTTCTTTAATTTTGCCAAATACAAATAGACTGGATATTGTAACTGATTCTTACTTGATACTTGTTTTTGTTGTATATAATTTTACTATGTTAAAGTTAAAAACCTTCCTGTTTGATTAGACAGAAAGGGGGAAATGCTGTGGGATCCTGTATGCTGTGAATGTGTTGTTCTTATTGGTTGATAATAAAGGTTGATTTGGTCTATAGTCAGGCAGAATAAGGCTGGGCGGGAAAGCCAAATGGAGATATAGGGAGATGGGTGGAGTTGGGGCAGATGCCAGCCAGCTGACAAGAAAGCAAAACATGTATAAAAAAATAATAAGGTAACAAGCCACAAACCACATGGCAAAGCATAGATAAGAAACATGGATTAATTTAAATGTAAGAGCTAGCTAATGTAAGCCTGAGCCATCACCAAATATTTATAATTAATATAAGCTTCTATGTGTTTGTTTGGGACTGGGCAATCAGGACAGAAAGGCTCCACTTCTGGTTACAGGGCTTAGATTTATCAACAGGTAGATTCATTAACTAAAACAGTTCTATAATATGATAGGACACTTGGCCTACTTTATGCAGAACAAGGAGATATTATTCATCACAGGGCCTTTGGCCTTCCTGCTTCTGCTAATTATTGTTGGCTCTTACATCATTGGTAAAATAACTAAATGATAATTCCTATTTGGGTACATAAGCTGATGGTTACTAGATCCAAATATAAACAAGTACCCATCATAGGGTCAAAGATTTGACCCAGGATACAACTCCAAGGGGGAACCCTAAGTAAGACCCTAAGTTAACCTATAAGCCTCACTTGTCCAAAGATCAGGTGACTTTCAGAGATGCTGGGAGTTGTAGTTCTGGGAAAATAACAACAAAGCCACATGGGAAAGTACAGTGGCCATATGAGTTTTCCTTAAATAGCTCTGTAACACGTGCTTCAGAACCACTCAGCTGGGAAATGCCAGGGAATGGTCCTGACCAAAGTCCGTCTTGGTTAGTATTTAATATTAAATAAAGCTTGCTTCAAATTTGGCTCAACATGGTGGAACTGGTTTTTCTCTGGTGAATCAAAGGATTAACACAAGCTGCACTGAAAAGCAGGGAGACAGACCAGTGGATTTAGAGGCCCATAGCTCACTAGGAGAGGCCCAGGAGTGGAAGCCACAGCTGGGGTCAGAAGGGGAAGGGATATTTAAATAGGTGTGTTGGTGGACACTGGTGGTGGTGAATTAAAGTGGGGAGTCTGGAGGGAGGAAAGAGTGATCCCAGATACAGTACAGAACACACTTAGACACCAGATTCTCAGCAGAAAGGAGATTTTATTATTTGGAGGGACAAGTGGGGACTGCCTCTAGATTGAGCAGAGACAGCAATGGCGACTGGCACATGGCCGTTTTTAAGGGCTCAAGAGTGGTAAAGGAGAAAAGGGGTATCACCCCCCATTATTGGGGTGGTTGTCTCCGATTGGCTAGGAGGAGAACAAGGAGATGAGGTATAGGCTTTTCATCATGTAGCCAGATGCCATTTTATGAGATAACATGTTTTTGGTCACTGGATTGGTGGGTTTGAGAAAGTATATGAGGACCAACATTTGGTAGAAATGATAGGGGTAGATGGTTAATGGTGATAGTATACCATTATCTCATTTCAGTCAATGAGCTGGATGATGATAAGGTAGATGACGTCAATGCTAGGAGCCAATGAGGTAAACAGCCTTAAGAAATAACCTGGCTCCCTAGGGCCCATGATAGGTGATTAGGTTGATGGACCGCCAGGTTCAACACAAAGATGCCTAGAGGAATACTGGCCTGTGAGGAAGGCCCAATCAGTTTCATAATCTCCAACTGGCTTCCTGTCAGGCCCTGTTGTGGATCCATTGGTGGTGATGGTGGTGGTGCTGGTAGCACTGGTGGTGATGAGGGAAAGAATGTGGCTGTGGCTGTGACAGTCAAAGCCACAAAAACTGGGCCAAAGAAACTCAAAGAGACCCACACCACTTTTCTAGAGCCAGGGAACTAAGCCCAGTCTTCCAAACAGATGGGCAAGGAGTGCACCACATAATGATGCTGCTAAGGTCTTGGAAGAACACAGAAAGTAGAATTTCATGCACGGTACATTTAAGATTGTTGTGAAAACCCACCAGCAATAGTGGATTTGTGAAGACGTTTCCAGCATCTGCCTTCCCTCCTTCTGTGGATACTCCCAATTCATGGCATCCTGAGCCATTTCCTTCTGGCTATGGTGGCTTGGCTCCAGTTGCTGCTAATATTGGCGCCTGTTTCCTTAAGGTGACTCTCCCTGCATAGTTCATAGCTCTTTAGTCTGTAGTTCCCCGCAGTCAAGAAACCCAACTGTCTTAGCCAAGAGGATTACAGGAAGATCTGATGAGGTAAGAAGACACTTTATGCTGGCTCCTTAGGCACTTGCCTCAGGAATAAGCAAGCATATCCGGTTCCTCTTAGTTGTCCCAGTCACAGACTTCAACAGCCCTCAGTATCTTACAGAAAGTCAGTCTGAGATTGTGAGACCTGTGGGAAGTGTCCACAGAAGGAGAGAAACCCTCTCTGAAGCCCAATGCCTTTCTGGGAAATCTTTCCATTGGACCATATGGTTCCTGTGGTGGTTTGAAAGAAAATGGCTCCCAAAGGAAGTGGCACTATGGGAGGTAAGGCTTGTTGGAGTAGGTATGGCCTTGTTGGAGGAAGTGTGTCACTGTGGAGGGGGGCTTTGAGGTCTCGTATATGCTCAAGCTTCATTCAGTGTGATACACAGTCCACTTCCTGTTGCCTTTGGATCAAGATGTAGCCAGCCACCATGTCTGCCTGCATGCTGCCATGTCCTCTGCCATGATAATGGACTGAACCTCTGAACTCTAAGCCACCACCCCAATTAAATGTTTTCCTTTATAAGAGTTGCTATGGTCATTGTGTCTCTTCACAGCAACAGAAACCCTAACTAAGACAATTCCTATGAACCAAGCTCAGCCCTCCTGAGTCCCTTGAAGCCAGGCTATCTTACCCACAGGATACAGCTGAAAGGAACAGTATGGCTTTCATTCCAGGGCTGAGGGCTGATATGTGACAACCTTCTCCTCACTGCCCTTGCAGGCCTTGCCTCATGAGACTACCCTGAAAAGGGCTGGAGTTCCTGAGAGGAACACTGCCCCATCCTTCAAGGCCAGGTCACACTACCTCAAGAAGCCTCACTGACCTGCCCGAGTACCATCTACCTCTTAGGCTGAGACATACACAGCCAGTTCTGTCATTTGAACTGTAACAGTAAGTCAGCCAGCCATGTATGCACGATGCTGTACTCAAGGCCCTCTCATCACTCAACTTCCTGCGCTGGGCTGCTCATACACCAGGGATCAGCCCCAGCTATGCCTAGAGGACTTTTTATTTGGTATTAGCCTTTGTCTAAAGGTTTGGGATAGAGGCTACATTGATAAATGTAACATTTTTTTGTATGTTCAGCACAGATTTAATCAACAGTAAGAACAAGTGACCTCTACGTCCCCATTCTCAGAGTCTACCCCACTAGGCTCTCCAGCTACTCTCAGGGAAAAGTTTGAGAGTACTGTCTGCCATACCATCACACTGAATCCAAGAAAGAACCCAGATGATTAGTGCCGCCATCCTTCCGATAAAGATACTTTTCATGGTCACGGGCTTTGACCAAGATCTCAGAGTCCCAGGGAGAGGAAGAGAAGTCATGATCCCACGGCCTCTCCTCTCAGGCCTTAGGCTGGCCTCCAGCAAAGCCGTTTGTCATCACTCGCAGCCATGGCTGAGTCCTGAGGCCAGAATGGGAGCTGGCCAGCTCACAAGCCAAGACATTTGCAATCATCAGGCTATGGCTGGGCCATGGCTAGGCAGCATTAAGCCCTCCACTTCCATAAAGTGTCCCAAACTATCCTGAATAAAAATGATTAGTGACAACGAATCTTTTCACACTGTTATGTAAAGTGGGAATCAAGCTCCTTTAGAATGCTTGGCTATTTTTGTAAGCCTGTGGACTCAAAAGAACAGAGTGCTCTCTGCAAACCAGCACAACAGATCTCTGGGCGCCCTCCACCCACAATGCCGCCCAGACGTTCTGACGCTGACATGGGTCAGTTCACTCATTTTTCAACCCCAGAGCACCGTGTACTTCTCTCGGTGATGTTTATTACTTGTAATCAATTTGCCCCTTACCATGAACAAGTGACAGTACAGAGTGTAAGTTGCAAATAGCCTTATTCCGGTTCCCAGATGCAATCTCCAGCAGGCTCTCTGGCTTTCTGATCATTCTTGAATAATAATCATTATTCACTTCTCCAATCACTTCTAGTTTTATGAGTTTTATAATAGAGACAACCAACCCAGTGCATTCCCCAGAACTCTGCACTCTGTGAGCGGTGAAATCTTCTCCCTTGGTGTCCGACCCCACCCCACCATCAGCTTCTCCCTCAAGGGTTGTCATGTTGTCTCTGTGCCTCAGTTTCCCAGTCAGCAAAACAGAAAGGAAACCTGCCATGTGCACTGTTTATCTTACCAGTTCTTCTTCCACATGAATGTTAGATCTCCCATGCCAAGTCCATGCTGTAACTGCACAGCCTGCGCTAGCAAACTTAGGAAGGAGTGACGTGTTTATGATCTTGGATCTCTGCATCAGAAACACAGTCAACATCACCGTGTAATCAGAGCTGTTTTCAGTTTGCTGTTTCCATGCATGTGTCACACATTTGTTGATTTGTGTATTCCTTATTTGTATCAGTTGTTTTAAAGGCTATTTTTACTCAATTCTTCTAAAAATGGTTACTCTGTTTATTACTAGCTATTGGAAAGTAAGACACTTAGGTAAGGTCTCTTTACCAGGTCTCTTGGCTTAGTATTTTAAATTTATTCTAATAGGTGATTGGCTGTCTTCCACTTTCCAGGGTCATTACAGAATCATCTGCAAATCACCCCCACTCCCATTATTTCCTGTCCATGTCTCACTGTCAGGATGAATGTGCTGGCTAGTTTTATGTCAACTTGACATAAGCTAGAGTCATCTGGGGAAACGAAACTGAGAAAACGCCCCCACCAGACTAGCCTATGAGCAAGCCTGTGGGGCATCTTCCTGACAGATGATTGATGTGGGAGGGACCAACTCATTACAGGTGGTGACACTCCTGGGAAAAGCTCTAATAAACCAGGCTGAACACGCCTTACGGAGCAAGCCAGTGAGCAGCACTCCCCCACAGCCTCTGCTTCAGTTCCTTTCTCCAGGTTCCTGCTTGAGTTCCTGCTGTGACGTCCCCTAGTGATGGAGTGTGACTGGAGAGTTGTGAGAATAAACCTTTTCTTGACTCGGTTGCTTTTGGTCATGTTTTATCATAGCAATCGAAAGCCTAAGACAGTGAGCAGCAGAAATGGGGCCCTGAATCCATGCCATATCCTGATGCTGTAACCACATATGTTAAATGCCTCTCTCCCATCTCTGTATGTGGTATGTCCACGTGTGTGAACATGCATGTGGGGGCAGGAGGAGCTCGAATGTTCTCTCTCTCTCCACCTGTTCTCTTAAGACAGGGTCTCTCATGGAACTGGAGTTCAGCTAGTGACCAGAGAACCCCCAGTGACCTTCCCATCTCTGCCCTCCATGGCACTGAGGCTGTAGGCAGGTGTGTGGCCATGCTCAGCTATTACATGGGTGCTGGGATCTGAACTCAGGTCTCCACGCTTATAGAAGTGCTCTTACCCAGGGAGCCACCTCTCCGACTACTGCATGTGATGTTGCAGAAGTTAAGTGGTTTCTGGTTTGAGTCCTTTAGGAACTCTTTGGTGAAGAGGTACTGAGTTATTCAATGCTGTCTTTAGGGTTTACCGAGGCAACGTTATTTTTTCCATTAATCTGAAAACATGGCATTAATGAGTAAATGCTCTTGTGTTGATGAACATAACTTTTCTCAATTGATTGTGTTCATGTTCCCAGAGAGTCAGATTTGGGCTGCACTGTTCTTACCTATCATGCTCCTGCTTCTGTTTTTGCTGGTTTCCACCCAAATCTTATTATCCTTTTCTTCCACTTTCATCAGGCTAAGCTACTTTTTTCTGTAGTTTTCAAATGGATGGGCTTAGGTTATTAGTTTTAGATTTTTTAACATATGCATTCAACACTATACATTTTCCTCTAAGCACTACCTTACCAATATCTCAAAAATCGGTAATTTGTTATTTGGTACATATTTGATATGTATGAGTGTATACATATTTGATCCAGTTGATCAAATTCTGTATCTGAACTAAAAACTTTATTAGAATTGTTACTGCTGGGGTAGAAAGATGGTTCAGTGAGTAGAGAAAAAAAGAAGAAAAAGAAAAAGGAAAGAAAAAGCAGAGGTAGAAGGGGGTGGCTGTGAGTTTATGAAAAGACATAAAATATAACCGACTTTTCATCTCTGACAAAGCATGCAACAGAAGAATAACTTCCTTTAGCTCACAGTTTCTGAAATTTCAGCCCATGCCGGGCTAGTTCCTTTGCTGTGATCCTGGGGCACAGCTAAACATCCTGTCAGGGAGCATCCTGAAGAGAAAAGTAGCTCATTTCATGGCAGATGGGAAGGGGGCATTAGGGACAAGATACAGTCCCCAAGGACATGCCCAGTGAGCTACCTCTTCCAGTTAGACACCAACCACTTCCTGAAGTTCCTGAACCTTCCCAAGTAGCACCACCAGCCAGGGAAAAAACCTTCAATACACGAACCTTTTGGGGGAGACTTTCCACATCCTAACGATAGCAGGAGAACTTTTGGGGGGACATTCCACATCCTAACCACAGCAGGAGAACTTTTGGGGGG